>VDFB02263736.1:0-43036 GCA_007258455.2 Sequoia sempervirens
TCTGCAAATTCACGCATCTTAAGGGTCCTTTTAACCAGCGCCCCTGAGCTGTAGTTGCACTGGGAACCAATGGAGAAGCTCTGAAACATGAAAACTCCATTATAAGTTGATCTTCAGACGACGGCTGCCAGAGCTCTGGGACTCGGATGACTGCGTTTGATATCTCGTTGGACGAGCAGACTAGTCGTGAACAGATTGACTATATGAGCTACCAGAAATACTAGAATCTACCCCCTCTCTAAGATGGGCGCCCTCAAGCTATAGGCGCGCTTTTGCCTGAAAAAGAACAATTTTCTCCTCTCTGGAACTTTGAGAATTTCAACTTCTGACGCTGTTTGCCGGAGTTACGGGTCTCGGAAAGCTTTGTTGGATAGCTCATCGGATAGCCAGACCAATTCTGAAGAGATTGACTGTATGCATGAGCATTTTCAACAAGATCTTGACCTTCAAAAAGAAGGGCACCCCTGGGTTATAGTTGCGCTTTCTTGCTTTTCCTCTGAGAAATCTTCATAATTTAACCATAAAAACATCATTTCGATCACTGAAATGACCGTGTACAATGTGAAACGCCGTCGTGAGATGCTCCTCCATCGTGAAAAGCTCCATTCTGAGTCTCTGCTTCAGGTTCTGATCAATAAAACTGACTTTGACTAACAAAATATTGACAAAAACTCCATGCTTGATATTGCCCAAAAACTGTATTTTACATCATTTAGCAAAGTTTAGACTCTTTTATGCAAAATGCCTTGATGAAGCAAAAATTTGGTTTGGGTACAACATAATTTAAAGTGAAAAAGGGGTCATAAGGGGGTCTTTTTTAAAAAGTGACCAAGGGCGCCTAGCTCAACAACTTAAAGTTGTTTTAAAAGTAAATTTATATTTTATGAACCTTGGGCGCCAAAACTATGGAAGCAAAAGAATTTAAAATTAAATTAAATCAAAGCAAATGAGTTTTAGCATGCATTTTAGGGTTGCTGGAAAAACTTTGTTAAAAGATCATTTTGGAGGCTCATTTGCATAGGTTGGAGTTTGAGTTTTTTACAAGGATGTTGTTGGTGTGGTGCCAGGGTATTGAGGACGGAATTGAGGACGTAGCCCCTCAAGTTCTAAGACTTGTCTTGGCAGTGAGAGACCTGCTTAGACTTGTGCTGGGTGATTTCATTCAAAGATCATAGCTGGGTTAAATGATGAAGATTTACCAATATATCTTATTGCATTTCAGTAGTTTTGGGATGTGTGATTGCTGGATTTTGGTGTGGAGAGAAATGACTTCATTTTGGTGTGTTTTAATCATTTTACATGAGACTTTACTTTGGACCTAAATCTGGTTATTTGCTCATTGCTCTTTATCAGTTGAAGGTATTATTTTGGGTATTGATCCATTGGAAGCCCCTTCTCTTGCCGAACGTTTTGAGTACTAGATTGTAATTTTTGGGTGAAGATTTGAATTTTCTAAAGCAAGTTGAGCTTCTTTAGGTGACACAGGGTTGAAACTGATAATTTGCTCATATTTCCTCATTGGCTCAAGATTTCATTCTGGGTATTTGAGATATCACTTCTCCTATCAAGGGCGTCTATTTCAATAACAAGAACATTTTTTTTGGTGAAGAATCCAATTTATTAGAGAAAATCGCCCTTCTAGAGAGGTACGGCCTGCTTGGGTTTGCTGCACTTTGTTTGGTGGGTTGAAAAGACATTCGAACAGCAGATTCTAGGACCCTTTTGGCCGCACAAAAACTCTATACAGCTTGGTCACTTTAACTTGCATCTTGGGGAAAGGCGTACTTGTCAAGTGAGCTTCATGTTTGCTGAAAGAATTCAATTTCCAGGCTTGATAATAAGTTTTAAATTCTGATTTTTGAAGCTTTGTATGACTGAAAACAAATATTGAAAAAATCAGAAAATTAGTTGCCTTTGAAAGTGTTATTTCTAGTTCCTTTATGCTCTCTTTATTTAATTGTTATTGCACAATGCTCAAAAACAAACATGCAATGTAAACCCTTCACTTGCAATGCAAAAACTTCATGAAAACAATTGCAAACAGCAAACAGCAACAGGGTAAAAACATAATTTTTTTTTGGGGTAGTTTATTACAAAAACAACTGATGAAGTGAAAGGAGACTTACTCGGCCTTATGTGTCCCATAGCAAGCAATTCTTTGATGGTTTTCTCAATATCATCCTTCAAACACTTTGGGTGCTGGTAAGGTGTAATCATGATGGGCTTGGTGCCCTCCTCCAACTCAATAATGTGCTCTATGCCTCTATTAGGAGGTCTACCATGAGGTATATCACTAAATACCTTCGTGTGCTTCACTTTGAGCCCCTGAACATCTGGATGGTAGGGTGTTTTGTGCTGCTCCTCATACGAAGGCATCATCTTACACTCTGCTGCCCACTCTACCATGTCATGTTTAATAAGCCTCTCCATTCTTCTGAGAGTGATTACCTTCAAGTTGCTGTCCTTAATGGCTTTTAGTACATGATTAGTCCCATCAACCTTGAATTTCATTTCCATGTCTCTAAGGTTGAGTGTAAATTCTTCAATTGCATGAAGCCACTTCATGCCAAGGACTACATCAATGCCTCCCATGTTAACCACATAAAAATCTGCTTTAAACTCATAGTTATTGAGTTTCATAGGCAGATCCAGAATCATTCTCTCACATTTGAGAGTGTAACCATCAACAACTCTTACTCTAATCCCTTCAAACTCTTGAGTTTGAATTCCACGTTTCTCCACTAACCGTGAATCAATGAAGTTGTGAGTTGCACCTATGTCAAGTAAAAATATGACTCTTTGACTAGCCAAGAGTCCTCGCAACCTAAAGGAGCCTTCCCTTTGCATGCTAGACATGTGAGCTTCCTGTAGCTCCATTTCTCCTTCAACTTCAACTTCAATTTCTAAATTTTCAGTCCCTGAATCATTTTGATCAGCTTGCTGGTCTGATAAATCAGTCATGTTTTCTCCCTCATAAAACCAGTCCATATGCCTATTTTGACCTTTAGGCTTAAGAGGACAATCGTGGTTTAGGTCATAAGGACCCTTGCAATAAAGACATAGCTTCCTCCTACGCAAATCATTGATTGTTTCCCTATCCAAAGGTGCTGCAAATTTTTTCTTTTGATCAACATTGTCTGATTTCTTTGGATCTGGTTTGTTGTTATTATAGGATGAAAACAGTTTTGATTTGAACTTACTACGTGGAGTTGTAAGTTCCATGCTACGAGCTTTCCTCATAGCCTCTTGCAAGGTAGGGGAATCAAAAGCCTTGATCCAACCCTTCATTGGCTTATAAAGACCCTCTACAAATAGAATGACTAGCCTCTTCTCTGAAATACCTGTAACCATGACCAAGAGTTTTTGAAACTCACCAATATATGATTCCAAACTACCCATTTGTTTCAGCTGAGCTAGATCTCTGAAGTATAACTTTAGATTTCGTTTGTCAAAACGCTCAACTAATCTGTCAGTGAACTCTTGATAAGTAGTAAAACGGTCATGCTGCAAGGTAACCATCTTGTGGTGCCACTAGTCATGGGCTACCCCATCCAAATGTAAAGATGAGAACTTAATGGCATCTTCTTCTGCCATAGGATGTAGGGTCAAGAAAGTGTCTAACTTGCTAACCCAAGCTTTAGTTGTAACTCAACCACTGCCATCAAAAGTAGAGAGTGTGAGCTTGTTGGTTGCATGTCTAAGATCATTGCTTTTGTTTCTTGGTCGCCTGTTAGTCTTGTTTCTGTTGTGTTCTCTCTTCTGGGTCATAAACCTGTCAAAGTTAAGGTGATCCTTCACTCTTTGTGGTAAAGCATCCCACACATCATGTAGTGTTATAACATTATCTCCAAATATCACGTCACCTTCCTCCTCATCCCCATTTCCTTCTTCAGGCTCATTCCTCACAAAGGTAGGGCATGTAGACCTGTCATAGGTGCGTGCTGGAGTCACTCTCATCCGTGGGGCTCCATCAATACTACACTCTTCTTGATTCTGATTCAGTCTTCTAGGAATAGTCATCTGCTGAACTGCTATAGAAAGTTGTTGCAATACATTTGCTACCTATTCCTGTCCAGCCACAAGACCCCTCAGAATGTCTCTGGCTTCTTTGTCCTCATTGTTACCATGGTTTCTGGGTGGATCATGTTAGTTTTTATGATCAGATTAGATAGACAGAATTTAATTCAAAATCAAACACAATAACACAACATATATCTTGGGAAAACCCTCCACTTGAGGGAGAAAAACCCAGCAACAATATATCACTTATATATTGAATATCAATGAATGTCTCCTTTACAAAGAGGCCGATATGGAGGCCAATTAAGAGCACAACAATTTGATGCTAATACAAAAACAATATAATGCAACTTGTTGATAGCAAACTCAACCTCCTTCAATTATATTGATCTGCACTTGATGATCTTCTTGATACCCAAACTCGCACTTATGTATATTGAACTTATGATGAACAATGAATATGAATAAATGATCAAATGGCACCTTCATTATATACAATTCGATGATGAGAACTCAAGGGTGGCATCACTTCAAATGCACAATGTCGGCCACCAATGAGAAGATGTGATCTTTCAATAAATCGCCGATTATGTAGGAGGTTGGCCTCAAGCATAATAAACAAATATTAAATGTTATTTAATAAAAGACGTGACTCCAAGATGAAGTCGTATCTTCTAAATGTCGGCCTCAGTAGCAATGAATAAATATTAGTTAATGAAGCGCCTCTTCATTGATTATTATGTTGCAATTTAAATAGCCGTTAGGCTACAATTTAAATTGCCCTTCATGGATCGAATTGGGCTGGAAGTAGGAGCCCGATGCTATCTTTAACATCAAAACTCCCTCTCAGCTAGGGAGGATACTTCCAGCTGCATAAAACATATCACCTCATCGTGATGTCAACCACAATGGCTACTCCCATAAACATATCACCTCATCGTGATATCAACCATCATGGCTACTCCCATGTGTGGTAAATGTGCACAAGTGCTCATCACAGAATCACTCAACGTGATGTTGTCACCTCATCGTGACATTCACCATGGCTACTCCCAGAGGGTGAAAACACAACTACAAGAAAATCATCACGGACTCTCTCACGTGATGTTGTCATGGAGTCAGACACATGACATCCACCATGGCTACTCCCAAAGGGTGGAAACAAGGGCTTTCACCTCAAATCCCTCTCACAGAGAGAAATGCATTAAAGAATATCACTGATACTGAGACTCCTTCTCAGCTAGGGCTTCATTCTCCACCATACCAAGCTTGTCTCGAAAGTACACAAACTTTATTCTGGAGAGAGGCTTAGTGAGAATGTCTGTCGTCTGCTCATCAGTGTTGATATATTTCAACTGGATCGCTTTCCTCAATAGCATATCTCTAATATAGTGGTATTTGATCTCAACATGTTTAGTTTTGTCATGAAACACTGGATTGACAGAAAGCTTCACACAACTTTGATTATCACAATGAATGACAGTCGGCTCCATCGATTGTCCAAACAATCCTGCAAGGAGCTTCCAAAACCACACTGCTTCTCGAGCTGCCACACAAGCTGCAATATACTCGGCCTCTACTGTACTTAGTGCCATAGAAGACTACTTCCTGCTACACCAGGATATCATTGTAGACCCGAAACTAAAGCAACATCCAGAGGTGCTCTTCTGATCAGTAACACACCCTACCCAATCAGAATCAATATATCCATGCAGCTTCAAGTCCACACCAGAAGAATATCTCAAGCCATACCCGACTGTTCCACGCAAGTATCTTAGGATATGCTTTGCTGCAACTAGATGAATTTTCCTTGTTTCACACATGAACTGACTAATTGCACTCATTGCATAGCAAATATCCGGTCTAGTATTGACTAGATACATCAACGATCCAATCAATTGCTTGTACATAGTAGGATCCACCAGATCTGAACTAGCTGCAGCCTCTTCCAACTTATGCAAGTTGGTCTCCATAGGTGTAGACATGGATTTGCAATCCAGCATACCAAATCTCTTCAAAATATCAATGGTATACTTCCCTTGACTTAGAATGATCTCATCAGGGTTTTGCCATACTTCTAAACCAAGGAAGTAGTGCATGAGACCAAGATCCTTCATTTCACATTCAGAAGCTAACTCCTTGCATTTGATAATGAGGTGATCTTCTCTAGTAAGAATTAAATCATCAACATAGAGAACCAAGATTAATGCTTCACCATCAATTACCTTGAAGTATAGGTTTGAATTAGCATCATTCTTGGAGAAGCTCAAGCGTAACAGGTAACGATCAATTCTTTCGTACCAAGCACGAGGAGCCTGCTTAAGGCCATACAACCTTCTTCAACTTGCAAACATGAGACTCCTTTCCATGCACCCTGTGCCATCGCTCAATATATACCTCTTCGTCGATTACACCATTCAGAAATATTGTCTTCACGTCCATCTAGTGTATCTTCCATCCTTTAGATGTTGCAATAGCAATGATGGTCTTGACAGATGTGTAACGAGCAACTGGAGCAAAGGTTTCCTCATAGTATACTCCCTCTTTCTGAGAGAATCCTCTAGCCATGAACCTATCCTTGTACTTCTTGATACTCCCATCAACCGCATGCTTGATCTTGAAGAGCCACTTAGAAGACACAATAGATTTTCCTTTAGGTCTAGGTACAATGTCCCAAACATCATTGTTGAGGATGGATTGATACTCTTTAGCCATAGGATCTCTCCATACTTTCTGACTAGTAGCTTCCTCAACACTGGAAGGCTAGACTTAATGATTTGACTCATCAATGCAACATGGCTTGAAAAATTGTGAGGTCTCTTGCTTTCTTTAAATTTTCCTCTCAGGGTTGCAAAAATTTCTACCTCTTGCATTGTTTTCCTGGCCCAAAGAGGTATCTTACGACCAATCACAATATTTGTAGGCCCATCAGTAGGTTCCAAAGGCTCAACTGGATCATCATCTTCTTTGGGTTCAGTAGCCTCCCTCTAAATCTCAGGAGTATGGTCAACTTCCATATCCTGAGGAGAATCTTGATCTTCATTGTCTATCTCCATGTGGATGCCCTTGGATCTCCTGAATGCAACATCCTCTTCAAATGTAACATCCCTACTGATCTCAATCAACTTCTGGCTTGGAATGTCTATTTTGTAAGCTTTTGAAGACTCACTGTAGCCTACAAATATCCCCTTCTTGCCAGAAGGTTCCAACTTTGTCCTTTTATCTTTCGGTACATGAACATACACTGGACAACCAAAGATCCTCAAATGACTTACTTTCGGCTTCACCCTTGTGAATGCTTCTTCAGGAGTCATGTTCTCCAAAATGTGGTGAGGACTTCTATTCTGAACATAAACAGCTGTCCAGATGCTTCAGCCCAAAGGAAGGTTTGTAGATCTGATCATGAATCATGGCTCAAGCCGCCTCGCCAATAGATCTGTTCTTCCTTTCTACACAATACCATTCTCATGGAGGATTGTAAGGACACCAAACTCCCTCTTAATCCCTCGCTCAATGCAAAAGCCACGTAAAGCTACCGTAAATGTACTCCTCAGCTATCGGATCTCAGAACTTTGATCCTCTTCCGATAAGTTCTCTACCTGAGCTTTAAACTCTTTGAACCTCCAAGTACTTCCTCAGATTCTTTAGATTTCAAGAAATAAATCCAAGTCTTTCTAGAGTAGTCATCAATAAAAATAATGTAATACAAGAAACCACTCAAAGAAGCAACAGACATTGGACCACATAAATCAGAATGAATAAGATCTAGAATGCATTTAGATCTACTTTCACTACTATGAAATGGACCTTTAGTATTCTTACCTAAAACGCATCCTCGGCAGGTACCTTCATGCTCCTTGATTGAATTTAGGAAGGCCCATGACCATCTTCTCCATGGTTGGTAGTGCTCGAAAGTGAAGGTGAGCAAGTCTTCTATGCCAAAGTTCACATGAACTTGAAGAATCATGCAACAAAGCTGAAGTGGACAAGTGCAAAGTCTGTAGAGACACTCATGACAACTCCAATCACCCGAGCAGTCTTGATACTTGAGTTCTTTGGCCATGCAAGAACTTTACCTTCGGAGAATGCAACTTGATACCCCTTGTCCTCCAAGGTTGAGATAGAGACAAGGTTCCGCTTGATACCCGGAACAAATAGAACATCGCTCAACTGTAAGGAAATGCCAGAATCCAAGTGAAGAGAGGAGGTCCCAACACCGTTCACAGAGTAGCTAGCATCATCACCAATAATGACTTGAACACTAGAATCTCTCTCCACCAAATCAGATAGATGCTCTCTAAATCCAGTGATGTGGCGAGAGGCACCACTATCAATCAACCAAGTATTGATGTCGGTAGGCACATTGCTTGACAAAGCAAAATAGAATAGAAATTCACTTGAATCCTTCTGCGGAGAGATCTCACCCACATCTGCAATTGAAACCTGTTGCTTAGGTGTGGTTGGGCAATCCTTTGCATAGTGACCAAACTTGTCACATCTAAAACATTGAATGCGAGATAGGTCCTTCTTCTTCTTAAATGCAGGGGCACCATCTGACCCTTTATCTCTATTCCTCTTGAAGTACCCTTTCTTTCCTTCTTTTCCTTTCTTCTTCGAGGATTGAGCGGCAAGAACATGAATGTCTTCATTTGTAGAGCTTTGACCAATACCTCTCGCAGCCAACCTTGATTCTTCTTGAATACAATCTCCTCTCAACCGATCAAACTTAGGAAGTTTTGATCTCGCATTGATTCCTTGAATGTATGACTCCCAAGATGGAGGAAGACCATTAAGAGCCAACATGGTCAAATCCTTGTTATCAACAATATGCCCAATGGTAGAGAGCTGATCTCTCAACTCAAAAATCTTCATGAAATATGAGATGACGGATTCTCCTTTCGCCATTTTGATATGATGAAGTTGTTGCTTTAATGCAAGAGCTCGACTTGCGTTGTTGATCTCATACATCTCCTCTAAAGTCTTGAACATATCTCTTGCTGTCTTCAACTTGGAGATGATTGGCACAATGTGATCTTTCATGGAATCCACCAACATCTTTTTCGCCTTAGTGCCATTTCTCTCCCATTGTAATTTCTCATTCTCATCGGATGGTTCAGGAACTTTTCCCTCCACAAATGCTGCTAACTCATTTTCCTCCAAGGCGAGCATGACTCTGAACCTCCAAGATGTGAAGTTAGATGCGCCCTCAAGTCTATCTTCGATCTTGAGCCCATTCACCATCTTTACGATAAGATAGATGCAATTAAGGATGAGAATAACAATGAAGGATATCACTGCTTGACTAAATCTGATCACGATCTTTCTTATACCCGCTTTGATACCATGTTAGTTTTTATGATCAGATTAGATAGACAAAATTTAATTCAAAATCAAACACAATAACACAACATATATCTTGGGAAAACCCTCCACTTGAGGGAGAAAAACCCAACAACAATATATCACTTATATATTGAATATCAATGAATGTCTCCTTTACAAAGAGGCCGATATGGAGGCCAATTAAGAGCACCACAATCTGATGCTAATACAGAAACAATATAATGCAACTTGCTGATAGCAAACTTGACCTCCTTCAATTATATTGATCTGCACTTGATGATCTTCTTGATACCCAAACTCGCACTTATGTATTTCGAACTTATGATGAACAATGAATATGAATAAATGATCGAATGGCACCTTCATTATATACAATTCGATGATGAGAACTCAAGGGTGGCGTCACTTCAAATGCACAAGGTCGACCACCAATGAGAAGATGTGATCTTTCAACAAATCGCCGATTATGTAGGAGGTCAGCCTCAAGCATAATCAAAAAATATTAAATGTTATTTAATAAAAGATGCGACTCCAAGATGAATTCGTATCTTCTAAATGTTGGCCTCAGTAGCAATGAATAAATATTAGTTAATGAAGCGCCTCTTCATTGATTATTATGTTGCAATTTAAATAGCTGTTAGGCTACAATTTAAATTGCCATTCATGGATTGAACTGGGCTGGAAGTAGGAGCCTGACGCTGTCTTTAACATCAACAGATCAATCTCTTCCATGTCTCCCATGATTTCAAATGGTATCTCTTCAAACTGTTGGTCTAAAGGTATCTCCTCAAACGGGTTTCTTTGAATTCTAGGTCTCCTGTGTGAGTAATACCTGTTATATCCAACCTGATTAGGCCGCATATGTGATTCTAACCCTCTAGGATGGCAGGATTAGAGCTCCGATACCACTGTGAAGAACCCTGCTGGTTCAACCCCACCCTCTGATGCTAAAACTGTCTGTTTTTGTGTTTTTGCTTGTTTTTGAAGAATTTTATGCAAATTTTGAGAAGTGCGCCAAGCATCAAATGGTGCTAAAACTTAAATTAAAGCAATAATATGGAAACTGCAATTGTATTAAGTATTAAGCAATTGCTACACATAGATTGCAAACAATAAACATACCCGGAAACCTCTAGATTAATTAAATAAAGCAGATTTGTACATGCTAGGCAAGAAATGCTGAAACTGACAAATGAAGGTGTCCAAGTCCAGAATGAGATCTCTCCAAGCTGGAAACTGCGTCAAAGGTCCTGAATTTGCTAGGCGCTCATGATGAAGCCAACAAAAGGAAGAAAAGAAAGGCGTTTTAGCCTTTAGCTCATATGCCTTAGCCCAAGATCCACACGCCTCAAGCTTGTAATGGTATGGCCAGCCAAAGGAATGTACGACTTGCCTCTCTGATGCTAGTAACTGCTGAGTGAAGGTGCCACTATCAAGGTAGACCCTTATTGAAAACTAGAAAGAAACTGAATAGAAAATATATGATGAAACACAATTGGACTCTTGTGTGAAGCCCTCTTAGAAGCAACAATTTAGCTGGTATCTCACAGCTTCACAATCGCAAATCACTGAAGATTTATCATTCTCCAATGGTAGAAATTCACTATAACCCTTGTCTCAGACAAATGCACAGAGAAGTCAAAAGGAAGCAATGTCAAATAATCATCAATGAATGAGGTCGAATTGTCTTCCTTTTCCTTATCCCCAAAAGGCATGATTCCCAAGAAAATTATGGCTTTGGCATTTTAATACATTTAAATGTATTAAAGTTACTTCAATAATGTTTTAAATTCACTTTATAACTTGGGCGCACCTTTCCATGACTAAGTGATTTAATTTTCACTTTATAACATTTAAGTCATCACTTTATAATATTTTAAGTGGCTCTTAAATTATTATAAAGTCAAATTAAATATAAATATCTCCATAGTCAATTAAATACTCAACCACTAAAATATAAATATCTCCCTCAATTCTCAGTGTTTTGACGTGCCATCAGAAGCTAGCAAACATTGAACTGCAAAGGCCTGCACTGAGCCCAACACTAAACTGAAGAGGTGGAAATGACAATATCCACCATCATCTGCCACTGAGATCCCCTATCCAGACACGTTAGCCTATGAGGATCCAAATAATAAGCTAACCCATTTGCTACTGACACTGACTAGAGTGGGGACATTACATTCACACTCTGTTGCAAGGTTCGTACCCATAGGCCCCGAACTTGGTTCGGGTACGCACCTAGTTTGGGTTCGTCTGCGGGTACGTGTGGGTACTTGTTGGGTGAACATAGACATATATGATATCATTGATATGGCTTATTTGAATATTTTTCAACTATCAATTGGCATTTAATATTTATCTTTGGCATTTGGCATTGATCAATGATCAAGTATCATACTATGAAATGATTTAGTTTTACAATTCTGTATATTTCTCTTATTTTTTTGTCTATATATATATATATACACACGTGTACCCATACGTACCCAAACCCCTAATTTTTTTTTTCACGTACCCATGTATTGGGTTCTCGTACCCGCACCCGTCTCTGAACCCGAACCGGTAACTTAGCATTCACACCAACAATATCTTGGCACCATATTTTGTGGCATCACAGGACACAACACTGCAAGGCACCAAACCTCTAGTGTCAGTTTCTCAGCAGACTGATTCCATCTCCACAGCAACCCAGATGCCATGCAACTTGATTAGCTCTCTTTGAGTTGGCACATATCACCAAAGGCTCTTGTGCAGTCATTGCAGGCTATACTGTGTGCTAAACCCTTGTGCCACATTGCTCCATACAAGCACATGCCAAACCTTATGTGGTCTTCTTTGTTGGTCTTGTTTGGGTTCTAGATCCCTACAAACCAAACCGCTAAGGTCTAGTCATCACATGCAGTATTGTTGAGCACTCATAGTATTGCTGTTCCCCATATGACTTGAGGGGTTCCCCTTGTGGGGTTGAGGGGTAATGTCCTTGTGGGCTGCAGACAATATTGTGGGCTAGATTGGACAATTACATTTTGACACCATTCAATGCCAACTGATAGAAGGTGAAGAGTCACATGGATGCTCATTTATTTCAATTTCCACAATGGTTCTTTAGCCTTCACAACTTTGTAATGCTATACATAAATCTGCATTATCATATTTCATAAGTCTAGTCATAGCATTGATGTAACCAAGCTAGACAACCATGCATCTCTCTCTTCCATTTCTAATATATTTCCTTTGCATCCTTCTTTAAATAATAACTTTCATATTATCATCAAATATTGTTTTCTCACATAACACATCTAGATTCTCAAAGTTTACAGTGTTGTGGCTCAGAAGCTCTCTAGGGATTCAGATCAAGGGAAGTTCAAGCCATGAACAACAATCTAAACAATATTGAGAACACAATAAAAGGATAGTGTTCACATGCTACAATTTTGAGGACTCTTATGTCATCCCAGCCTTTGAAGGCTTTCCTACTTCTCTTATCACTTCCTTCCTCAAAGGAGGTGGCCGGCAGAGCTGTAAGAGGATATATATGGACGGTGTAGTAGGTCCTGGGACTTGTCTTTCCCAATTAAATGCTATGCTACACAAGAATATCTTTTCAAATCCATATGTGATACAAATAAAACAAATAGAGCTAGATAACATTTACAGCAACATTCTAATTAAGTGTAATGTGATTAGGTCCATAATTTTAATCCAAACATGAGCTCATACAAAGTGTATTCTTCCATCCTTGCTAATGCCATCTAAGGGAAGAATAAACTACAAAACTTATGGTAGTTTAAATTTAAGGAGGAACCAATGAAATAGGTGTCATTCTTTGATAACCAAACCAAGACTTTGGTATATATTTCATTTCTGATGCATAATTTTACAATCTTGATAAGCCATAGCCTCTTTATAGATGTGAAACATAATAAGAGAAGTTTTGTTTGTTTTTGCTTTGATTTCATTTCCTCAGTGACATCCATACACGACCAATTTCTGGCCACACCCCATACTCACCCACATTTTTTACACACTAGAGTCCAAGATGCACCTGGTTATGTACCATGTGCTTCTTGGGTGCACCATATCTGGGGTTGTGTTTCCCACGTGTAAAGTGCACATAACCCACATCATATTAAAAGAAGTATCAGAACAAAATAATAATAAAAAAAGACAAAATGAAGTCTAACATTATATGGGAGTTTTAAACCAAAACAAAGTCACGTTTGAAGATGTTCTTTTTGCTGTAGCAAACTATCAAAGAAGGGGACTGATTTACAGCAAGAATAAGCTATGGGGCAGCAGCTCCATGTGGTATTAATCATGCAGGGTCAAATAGGGGGTTATTTGTTTTGTAGAGAGTAACAAATTTCTACAAATTGGGAAGAATTCTTCAACAAGCTTTGGCTGTTGTCTTGTGAGGATTGTGGGAAGAAATTTTCAACAGTTATTTTGAGGAAGAGCCCACCCTGGATGGACTCTTGAGTTGACTATTGACAAAGATTCACCATCACCTCAAAGTGCAGAGTTTGAGAGAGGAGTTTCCTCAGAAGTTGATGATAGAAGATAGTGTGAATGAGGATCTCTCAACATTAGGTATAGATCCTCATCTTTGAGGCTTCCAACTTTAGTTTTCCTGACTTTTTTACTTTTGTATTGTTGAAAACTTTGAACTATACAGTCTCGTAGCTTACATGTAGTTTAATTTTTAATTTGTTTATATATCATGTATAAATTTGAAGTTTGCTCATTGATAAATCTATGTTTTTAGTCACTGCTGATGTATCATTTAATATTTGTTACTAATAATTATGTATTTTATATATAAATGTGAATTGTCATTTTACATTTAAAAATTTTCTCTTTTTTTGTATTTAAAAGAATAAATTATGACAATTCTAATTTATTGCACAGACACACCCCATACCTGCATGCCCAAGTTTTTAGGGGTTCCACAGACTTTGAAATATTCCGAGCCAAATTTTTTCGTTTTTCACAAATTTCAAATTACAACATTACAATCAAAGTACCCGTTAAGGTTAGAAGATAAACCCAAACGTACTGAAGCAACTCTAACCAGTATGGCGCCGATGATGGCGAGCATTGGTCAGAGGATCTAAATTCAAACTGCTTATGCTGAAAGCAACTCTAACCAAGAATGGCGCCGATGATGGCGAGCATATGGTCAGAGGGTCTTCTACTCTAAATGCTGAAAGGGAACTCAACGTCAAGTATGTGCTACCCAATCCAATGCGGAGTGAGGGGCGACCATATGACGGAGTGATTACAAAAACAATGCTTGAATGAAACTAAACAATGATGCTGTAAATTGTTCATTCGCCGGTAGCATAGGAATTTGAGAGCTTAACATTACATCAAAAGATCTCTTCTTAGAATGATTAGAAGAGCCAAAACAATAAACCTTCCAATGTTCAAAATACAAATTCTGTTTTTCCACAAATCTGCACTTTTAAATTAAAAACCAGCAACCTAGGAATTCACTCATATGCTCATATCTCTCTCATTTCTCACCCAAATGATCTCAAATCTGATGCAATAGACCCTAAAAATGATGGCACCTAACTTAGTAATAAGAAATGGCATCTAAAAATGGCTATTAATTACTGACACGAATCCCAATGCACTCTAGAAAGTTCGGCCTTCAAGGAATGACGGATTTGCATTATAAAATCATAAGCTTCGTACTAAAATCTGCAAATATTCATGAAGGGTCTCTTCCAACAGAGAAAACCAATGAGACAATACCCAGAACAAGATTTTTGATATTTTTTGATTTATGAATAAAAACATGAATCTGCTGTAACAAATAATGCAAAATGCTGAAAACCACTAATATGCAAATCAGATCTAACCATGCGATAAGCTGATTACAATGCATAAACTAAATGTAACTCACAAACTAGACTAAATCACCACTAGTCGCTGTCTTTCAAGCGAGAAGCAATGCCCAAGCTAGGAGGCCTTCATTCCTCGAAGCAATCCCAAAGCCAATCCGGCAGCATAACATTCCTGTAGATAAAAGATATCCAAAAGAGAACCCAAGGCTGTCTTTTATAAGTTTCTGTTGACCTTCCTTGAAACCCTAACTTCTTTTCCATAGTCAAAACCCTAATCACAAGAGATGGCGTCCTTTTCCATGCATCTTTAATTTTGACTTCATTTAATTAAATTTCTCACTTAAATAAATGCGTCCTCCTTAAGGCTTAGTTTTGACTTTGATAAATTCAATATAAATTTAATATATCCTCAATGATGGCGCCACCCTTCAAGTCCACCTTTTAAAATAACATTAAGTTATTTGGCTAGGCCAAGGTGATAAAATAACATTTAAAATATAATGTTATTTTTAAGTGAAACGAGCTCATCTCTCCAAAACTGCACTCTGAAGCCCGAAACTGAATACGCCACTTGAGTCAACTGAAGGGGAAAGTCAACTGCCTGAGACCAACTTGTTTACTGCCAAAAATAGAATTTACTAAAAATAGTAAATTCCTGGAAATGCTCAGAAAGCCGAGATGAACATACCATTGCGAAGCTCTCTGAAAACCCAGAAAGAATCCGCCATTGAATCCACTAACTCTGAGCAAGGACCTCCTCAAAATTAGGAAACCCTAATTTTAACTTCCGACTAGCCTTCGGGTTCCCAAAGAAAGGCTAACGGTCACTAGAAATGTCAGGCTTGAGAAGGGGACATTACAATCCGCCCTCCCCAAAATTGCTTGTCCTCAAGCAATACCACCACAACTCCAGTAGTTCGAAGACTAATCCATACGCAACAAGTAGGATCCCTGGTTCCCAAATGCGTCTCAGGAAAAACCCACCATGCTTCCGCTGCGCCACTCTGATCACATTAATGGAAATATCATGCCAATGCTGCACTGACTCCCCTTGTAACTCCAAAGTGTTACCATCTATGATACTCAAACTGGAAGATCTTAAAGAAGGGAAACCAAAATCATGCAACATCTCATGTCCACGATGCCCCGAATTAACAGTATCAACCATACTACTGTCAATCAGAATTCTAAGCAATAGGACAGATAGTCTACTCAAATCAAACTTGAACTCTTCAGCATACCTCCACATGATAACAAACGGAAACATGACTGCAAATGTGACATCTTCAATTCTTTTTGCAAAGAGGAAGGCAATCCTTTGCAAAAGCTCAACAAATTCAAACTCAGAACTCCACATGAATTCCTTATGCCTCAACTGAATTACCATGGCACAACTATGAAGTCTGAAGAGTTTTTTCACAATTCCAACCCCAAGAGTCTCAAAATATAGATTCAAAGTATGGGGTAGCTCATTGTCATGAACCAATAATGAAAATAAACCATCAGAATTTGCATTACAAACCTCCAAAGTGGCTGAAAAACACGCTAAAGCCATCTCCATCAGAAAACTACCACTTCTTTGATCAGGAGTGAGGTACCAACTCTCCTGAATGAAAGTAACTCCATAAGTAAAGTGGCTGGTCTGCCTCCAACCAGCAAACTCGTGTCTCAAAATCTGCCCTTGTCTGAGCTGAAAGTCACTTCCAAGAACTACCGATCGTTGATCTTTCCAACCCATATTCAAAATTTCTCTCCAATCCATTTGTTGATGAACAAACGGAACCATCAAGTAGCTGGAAATGAAGGGAACAACATCAACAAGTCTGGAAATTTGTTCCTTATCCCTCCAAGAGTCTTTTCCATAAGTAATAAACTCTGACAACCCAAGTTGAGAATCCCAAGCATGGATACCCAACTGAAAGTGATTTTCAACACACTGCAAAAAAATCTCTACACATTCCAAAGTGCTAGTGAGAACCAAGTGCCTTCTCACGAAACTGATGCCCCTTCTAGTAAATCCTTGAAGCTTAACCATGAACGCTTCCACATTAAGGGAGTATGAAACATAGAGTGGCTTCAATTTCCGCTCCCAAAACTGATCAATATGATTCCAAACATCATTCCACCCAAGGGATGGATTGTCAAGAGTGCAACTACCAAAGTCTAGTTCACCTTTTTCCCATTCCTCCTGAGTAGTAGGTCTGAAATCTTCACTCGTTGCTGCTGTGATGAAGTTACCAACAGCTACCAAGACTTGTCGCTTCAACACCTTGATGTCATAGATGTTGAAATTACCTTGCTTCGTCACCTCCCATGTAGAACCTTCATCCTCAAAGCCACTTATGCATCCATTACTACTCAACATACGTGGCACATCCTCATGGAGTGATATCGAAGCATCCAAGCACTGGAAACCAGAATCAGTTTCATTCTCCATTTCATTCTCTACTTCATAGAGAGGATTATCATAACTTTTCTCATCACCTTCTTGAAAAAGAGGATTGTCATAAACTTGAAAGTCATTCCTTTCATCTTGCTGCTCCAAATCTGCACATGCAACCTTTGATTTTCTTGTGAAACCTTCAAGATCAAACTCCTCTCGAAGACTATCAATCTCATCAATTACTTGCTTGATTTCTCCAGCTCTTCGTGCATCCTCTTGCTCCTTGAAAAGTTTGAAATCTGCAAACTGGTCTTCAACCTTTCTTAGAGCCAACTGAGTTTCTTTCAACTTGTCCTCTGTTGATTTAAGCTCCAAGGTGAGCTCATCAACCCTACTCTCCCTTTCTTCGAAAACAATGAAGGCCTTCTTTGCAGATTCAACGGCATGATCCTGATCTTCAATCAAGTGTATGTATGCTGATTTCAATGTCTCCAAAGAATCTTTGATTAGTTGCAATTTAGGAAGAGCAACTTCATCCTTAACTCCACTTTGTCTCTCTTCAAACTGAGCCTTCCAATAGAGATCATCAACCAAATTGTGTGTGCGATCAAATAGGGATAGCGCTTGCACTTCTTTTTCAAAAGATGCCTTGCATTGATCTTTCCACTCATGCACATGCAAAGATGGTGAACTGTTGATAGGCTGCAACTGAAAATCAGAACTTCGTTCCTTGCCTTTGCTGTCCTCTTTGCTACTCCAACATTCTTGTACTTCACCACCAACTGGCAGAGAATGCTCATCATCATAAAAAGCATCATACTCCACAAATTCTTCAACCCATTGCTTGCAATCAGCTTCGTGCATTGATAAATCTGATTTGGGTTTAGTAACACTTTCAAACTCTCCATCTTCAAGAGCCATGTGGTCTTCTAGCTCTTCTTCTTCATCACTGCCTCCTTGATCAAACATTAGACCAGCATCCACCCTGCTCAAGGAATCATATTTGTCCGCTGTTCGGAAAGTTTCCGTAACCACAAATTCCTCTTTAGTAGCTGCAACCACTCCAAAGAGATCATTATGGAATTTTGTGGAACAATCTTCTTCTTCAAAGACAACTTCTCCTCCAAGGGCCACCTCATAGTCTACTGTGCAACCTGGTTCTTGTTCTTCATCAGGATCAAAGGGAAACTTATCCCACACAGTTTCTTTAACATAACTTGATGCCATCGCACCCGGATCCCAAATGCTAGTGAGCTGATTAAGATGATCAACTGGAAAAAACTTATTATGCTCCCCTTGTAGTGATGACTCTTTGAATAAGTCAAGTCCTAATTCACTTAAGCTGAAATCATCAAAAAAGTTTCTCTCCAATGGCTCAGTTTGCTGATCAATCCCAAGACCAACAATGTCACCCCCGAAATGAAGTGAAGAATCTTCAATGTTTGGTGTTTGAAAAACTTCATCTTCATTATCTTCTATGGAACCCTCATGAGAGATTATGTTGCTGATTTCCTTATGTGGAACTTCTCGGGAAGTTGAGACAGCAACAAGAGCCAATCTATCCCTCACTAAATCTTCAACAAGAGGAGGTACAAACACATCGAAATCATTACCAACATCACCACTTTGGTAACGGTCATAAGCTGATTCAAAGACACCAATAGTATTTCCTTCAACTTGCTCTTCTTCACTTGCTATCACATGCAAGTCAAGGGGCGTATTATGAGGCTCTTCCACACACTCTTCAACTGTCACGTTTTCTCCTTCGAGCTCACGATCATTTTGATGTGATATGTGCACCTTGTTTGTGCCATCTTCAATGCTAGATGACTGATTTTTCTCTTCAACTTGCATATTTGTCGGCTGCAATCCACAAATAGGCACTTCATCTCCTTCCTTCTTTGATTCTTCGAACATAGCTTGTTCTGCTTCCCTTTTTATCCTTTTCCTAATGTGGTCCACCATCTTCCACTTTTCGGGCTCCACTGACGCCACACACTTCAAATGGGAATCAAATGAAACATTGTACCTATAATCATCTGGCATGGTTTGATATTGCTCACGGAGTTTGACAGCCTCATCTTCACATTGTCTTTTAAACTGTCTGGCATATTCAATGAAGTCCCTTACGACATCACTAACCTTTCCTTCCTCCGATGCCATAGTTGAATCTGACTTCTCACGACCCATAGGCCTTAGAAAATGCAACATCTTTGAAACTTCTGAAAACTAATACTGAACTCAGCTCTGACCTCTGATGTAGAATCTGTTTTCTCTGTCAAGTGAACTCTGATGGGCACAGGATGGCAGGATCTTGGCTCTGATACCACTGAAATATTCCGAGCCAATTTTTTTCGTTTTTCACAAATTTCAAATTACAACATTACAATCAAAGTACCCGTTAAGGTTAGAAGATAAACCCAAACGTACTGAAGCAACTCTAACCAGTATGGCGCCGATGATGGCGAGCATTGGTCAGAGGATCTAAATTCAAACTGCTTATGCTGAAAGCAACTCTAACCAAGAATGGCGCCGATGATGGCGAGCATATGGTCAGAGGGTCTTCTACTCTAAATGCTGAAAGGGAACTCAACGTCAAGTATGTGCTACCCAATCCAATGCGGAGTGAGGGGCGACCATATGACGGAGTGATTACAAAAACAATGCTTGAATGAAACTAAACAATGATGCTGTAAATTGTTCATTCGCCTGCTGGTAGCATAGGAATTTGAGAGCTTAACATTACATCAAAAGATCTCTTCTTAGAATGATTAGAAGAGCCAAAACAATAAACCTTCCAATGTTCAAAATACAAATTCTGTTTTTCCACAAATCTGCACTTTTAAATTAAAAACCAGCAACCTAGGAATTCACTCATATGCTCATATCTCTCTCATTTCTCACCCAAATGATCTCAAATCTGATGCAATAGACCCTAAAAATGATGGCACCTAACTTAGTAATAAGAAATGGCATCTAAAAATGGCTATTAATTACTGACACGAATCCCAATGCACTCTAGAAAGTTCGGCCTTCAAGGAATGACGGATTTGCATTATAAAATCATAAGCTTCGTAATAAAATCTGCAAATATTCATGAAGGGTCTCTTCCAACAGAGAAAACCAATGAGACAATACCCAGAACAAGATTTTTGATATTTTTTGATTTATGAATAAAAACATGAATCTGCTGTAACAAATAATGCAAAATGCTGAAAACCACTAATATGCAAATCAGATCTAACCATGCGATAAGCTGATTACAATGCATAAACTAAATGTAACTCACAAACTAGACTAAATCACCACTAGTCGCTGTCTTTCAAGCGAGAAGCAATGCCCAAGCTAGGAGGCCTTCATTCCTCGAAGCAATCCCAAAGCCAATCCGGCAGCATAACATTCCTGTAGATAAAAGATATCCAAAAGAGAACCCAAGGCTGTCTTTTATAAGTTTCTGTTGACCTTCCTTGAAACCCTAACTTCTTTTCCAGAGTCAAAACCCTAATCACAAGAGATGGCGTCCTTTTCCATGCATCTTTAATTTTTGACTTCATTTAATTAAATTTCTCACTTAAATAAATGCGTCCTCCTTAAGGCTTAGTTTTGACTTTGATAAATTCAATATAAATTTAATATATCCTCAATGATGGCGCCACCCTTCAAGTCCACCTTTTAAAATAACATTAAGTATTTGGCTAGGCTAAGTGATAAAATAACATTTAAAATATAATGTTATTTTTAAGTGAAACGAGCTCATCTCTCCAAAATGACATTCGAAGCCTAATAATCGCCACTTGAGTCAACTGAAGGGGAAAGTCAACTGCCTGAGACCAACTTGTTTACTGCCAAAAATAGAATTTACTAAAAATAGTAAATTCCTGGAAATGCTCAGAAAGCCGAGATGAACATACCATTAAGCTCTGAAAACCCAGAAAGAATCCGCCATTGAATCCACTAACTCTGAGCAAGGACCTCCTCAAAATTAGGAAACCCTAATTTTAACTTCCGACTAGCCTTCGGGTTCCCAAAGAAAGGCTAACGGCCACTAGAAATGTCGGCTTGAGAAGGGGACATTACACACTTGTGCCTTTTAAGAGACTCCTCTGTTCAAATGCACCACACTTGGGATGTGCTTGCATTCTAGTATAGCTTGCAGAATGTGCATTAGATACTTAGATCCCTCTACTAAGCCCTTACTGTCTCAATGATGTGAGGGATTCTCTGAGCCATGTCTACCAGAAACTAGTAATAGTTTATCATTATGGACCAGCGTCACTTCAATTTTCCTCAAGAGCAGGTAGCTCCTAATGCTGTTTCAGCTCACTTTACTACATAGTTTAACTATTGAACTACATTTATTCAACTTTTGATTCTGTATATCATTCACGTCTCTTTTCCTGTATAGTTTTCAGCTATAAAAAATAAAAAGTGGATGTTTACTATATAACATGAATCTGCAAAATCTTAGATTATCATAAAAGCCAATCAGACAGCCATTACTGTTTTTTTTAAAGAAAAAAACCAGTTCACAGTGCATGATAACTTGTTCTGAATCTAAAAACAAATTTACAAACAGTAGTAGATTTCTGCAATTGACTCATGATGTGCAACTACTATTTCATGTAATCTGTTCTTGTGGGTTCATAACATTTTTAAGGTTTTTATCTGAAATAGGCAGTTTCAATGACAAAGAATTCTATACAAAGCTTGTAGCTTATATTTCATATTGGAGCATAGAGTCCAAAGTAACAAAAAATGCCATTGAGTTCAGATAGAAGAAACCATTGTGTTTACGAACCAACTTCATATTACTCTTGCAGGTTGTGGAAATTGGAAAAGGAAGCAAGGTGAAGTATGAGCTGGACAAGAAAACTGGATTGATCAAGGTAGATTTGTATGTTTTCTTACAATCTAATTTGAATTATTGGGGTGCAGTACATTATATGTTGTTATAGGTTTTTTCTCTGATGTACTCTTGACATGATTATACAAACACAGGTGGATCGTGTTTTATACTCATCTGTTGTTTATCCTCACAATTATGGATTCATTCCCCGTACATTATGTGAGGATGGTGATCCTATGGACGTGTTAGTCCTTATGCAGGTAGATGATATTATTTCCATTGTGAATTTGCATTTTATGTGTTTATGACTCACTTCCATTATCAATGCATTATGATCTGTTAATGTACTAGTCTATTTATATTGGGTGAATAAATTGTTTAACAATAAAATTACTCCCCTGGATTCAGAGTATATATTGTACATAATTATTTTGGAGTCACTGATAAAGATTGGGAAGAGAATAAAAATGGTTGGTAAATTTCCATTTGGAAGTAAGCTGGCTTATATCAATCTTGAAGTAAGTAAATCTTACAGCATATGGGCAAAATTCGATACTGTGGAAGAGAATGGCATGTGACTTATTTATCTGTATGTTACAAAGAACACAGCTATGTTGCCAAGAATGAGAAAGGAGTGTGACAAGAAGCATGTGTGTTGTATAGATAGATAGATAGACAGAGAGAGGAGTATTGCTCGTTGGTAATGGTTCAAGCATCATGAAAGGTTAGACATGGCTATCACGATACACATCATGCAAAAGAGTAAGTAATTTATGTTGACAACTAAAACCAGAAACTGGGAAGACATAATTTGTCAAAAGAACATCCAATTTTCAGCATTTTGAAAAGCTTAAAATCACTCACCTTGGTATTCTTACTCTGGACCTTCAATTCTGTTACTTCAGGTTAAATTTTGTGAGGAAATCACCCTACACGTTTATAAAGAAAACCATTTCCATTCTTGTTGATAAGAAAAAGTAAACCTCAAAGGGGAATTATTGAAGTGTAAGATAGCGTGTATCACATTGTAGCATTTAATTTACATGCCATTGCCATGATTTGGCAAAAGTGTAAATTGTTAAGGTAATTATTATTTAGTGATGGACAATTAGCTTTTAGTCACATACTTTAGTAAAGTGGTTCCAACTTTAGGATATTCTCTATGCTTTATTAGTTTATTTCTTTTAAGCCCACATTCATAAAGTGGCTTGTGGCCCTTCATTGTAAAACTATATAAGAAAGCTCTCGCTTCTTATTTTATATTTTATTTGTGTTCCGAGGGCCGAGTCCCTACAAATGTAAACAAATCTTCAATCAAATTGGGAGACTAAGGGACTTATGAAAATTCTAAGTGTAAAAATACTACTCAAACTTCTATGTTCAGATTTTCAATTTCCAGATTTGAATTTCTTATTTTGAATGTGCTGATTGCAGAACATTATTCGATTTCTATGTTTGCATATCAAAGAAGGATCCACCATAAATAAGAGAGGAGACCCGCCCCTAAGAGGCACGTCTCATGAGAGGACATGTCTCCACAAGTGGAGACACGTCCACTCATGGGACGTGTCCCTTAGGGCGCGGCTTATGATAAAGTCGTTTATCATTGTTTAGTATAACTCATATATACCCTTCGACAAGGTGGCGGATGAGTAAGTAAATTCCGATTAATGAAATGCAGAATATAACATCATATATATAATTTGAATTTTATATGTATACTCATAAATTCGATTAAATGTTTTTCCAGAAATATTTCAATATAAATGATAAACTTTGATCAAGTATGAATGACAATGATGCTTACAGCAATCGTCATTCATATCTGACCGAAGCTATCATTCATTAACACTCCCTCTTAGCTAGGGAAGATATTTCAAATCAAATAAGTAGAGATATCACCTTAACATGTGATATCTAAGACATGGTATGATTTCTCAATATTGTCAAGTCACATGACATTCTTCATAACATATCTTTATTATGGTATGTGCACTAACATCAAGTCACATGATGTCTACCATAATTCATGGCATATCCACGGATATAAATATCCACAATGATTATCTCTTAAGGATCACAATGATCTACAAATGATATCAAGTCCCATGATATCAATCAGAGATATCCAAGAGATACTATCATGACATGTCCACAGATATCAAGATCACATATTATCTATCTTGATAGTTTATCATTGGCAAATTAGTCACTTTACAATGTCAATACAGAAGATTATTAGAAAGATGCGTCACGCACAGCGATATGGAAGAACAGGCTTTAAAAGTCATGGAGTCACACACATGACAAAAGAGTTTACATTAAACATATATTAGTACAATTTATAAACAATTTTGTATTTCAAACATAAATAACAATTACATTTCAACCATACCAAGTTTTTATTGCGAAGTGCTCTACCTTGGGTTGGAAACTTGGTGAGAATATTAGGTTTGATCATTTGTACTAATATGCTCCAGCGAATCCTTTCCTTTCCACCACATCTCTTACATAATGATAGGGATCTCAATATGTTTAGATCTATCATGGAAGACAGGATTTACAAAGAGTTTGATACAACTCTGATTATCACAATGAATAATTGTAGGATTCAAGGGCTCACCAAAGAGTCCCACAAGCAATTTACGAAGCCAAACCGCTTCTCTTGCTCCCATTGAGGCTACAATGTATTGACTACTGTTGAGCTCGTGCAGCCCGAAGATTGTTTACTACTGAAATCCGGAAGTCATAGCGATCTAAAGCTGAAGCACTTCAACCCAATCTGAATCGGTACCCATGTAGATCTGTTGTTGATCATTCTTGTAAAAGAAGACCATATCAATAGTGCCTTGAAGATATCTCAAATATGTTTGCAGCCATTAAAGTGTGATGAATTTCCTTTGGCTCACATGAGCTGGTAGAGAACATTCAGCTGCATAGCAAATGTCGGTCGGTGTTAACCTTGAGATACATCGGATCAATCATCTGCAATGTCTGTAAGGGTTGGATGCGCACACTTGGATTCTGCTGTTGCTTCTTTCAATTTGTGAAGGTTGGTTTCCATAGGTGTAGACATCGGTCTACAGTCCAACATTCCAAATCTTTTCAGAATATCAATAGTATACTTCCCTTGGTTTAGTATAATGCCCTCTGATTTCTGCCACACTTCTAAACCTAGGAAGTAGTGAAGAATGCCTAAGTCTTTCATGTCAAATTGAGAAATTAGGTGCCTTGACAATGGAACTCTTCTCACGACCCCATCAGCGAGGTCATCAACATATAAAATAATTATTAGCATATCACCTTTGATTACCTTGAAGTAGGGTGGAGTCACGACCTCATTCTTGAAAATCCTACTCCCAAAGAGATAGCTGTCAATTCTTTCATACCAAACCCTGGGAGCCTGTTTAAGTCCATAGAGGGCTTTTTTTAGTCTGCATACATGTGAGTCAGGTTTATGTATCACAAAACCTTCAGGCTGTTCCAAATAGACTTCCTCTTCAATGGTTCCATTCAGGAAGGCAGTTTTCACATCCATTTGATGGATCTTCCAGCCTTTAGCTGCTGCAATGGCTAACATTGCTCTCGCTGATGTGTAATGGGCAACAGGTGCAAATGTTTCTTCGTAATGAATGCCTTCCTTTTGAGAAAAACCTCTTGCCACAAAACGTGCTTTATGTTTTTCTATACTGCCATCAGCAGCATGCTTGATTTTGAAGAGCCATTTGGAAGAGACAACAGATTTCTCTTTTGGCCTAGGCACTATATCCCATACATCATTCTTTAGAATAGACTGATATTCCTCTGTCATTACATCCTTTCATGCTTGATGTCGGAAAGCTTCTGTAACACTGACAGGTTCTGAGTTTATGATGTTGTTCATTAGAGCAACATAGCTAGAGAAACGTTTGGGTCTTTTACTCTCCCTGAATGTTCCTTTGGGTGCTACATGATCCTCTGCTTCTTTGATCATTTTCCTGGCCCAAAGTGGTCTTTTTCTGCCGTTGTCATTTGTATTCTCATTTGAAGTAGAAGGAAGTTCATGTGGCATTTCATCAGGATGCTCCCTCTGAATCTCAGGAGTAGGTTCCATTTCAGGTACTCTAGGGGAATAGGTTTTTGTCTCACTAGAACTTCTTGCCCTCTTGAATGCAATATTCAAGAGATGACATCTGCTGCTCAATTCGGGCGTTGCCGGGTATGATGTAATGTCCTTCGGTTACGACGGCCCGATATATCGGCGGATTAATAAGGGCTCTCGTGACTAATGAGGCGCAGGAGTGAGAGAGTCGGCCGGCGGATCATTTGGTGATTACTAAGCGGAAAGTATTTGATTAGGGAGATTTGATGTTGATGATTGATATTCTTGAGCATTTGTGGAGCCAAGTGGTCTGCAGATAATCAATTTGTCTTTGGGAACAAAAACTCCCATTGATAGCATAACTGAGGGAGTGAAATATCTCTTGAAGGGTTGCAGATTGGAGGTGATATTTCAGTCACTTCATTGGGCAAAATTTGTGGCCAAGGGCCAATTTTGAAGACTACGATTATAGGAGTTGATTGGCATTGAAGAGTAGTATTTGTGGCATCGAATATTTGAAGGGAAAGGACAGATTTCCATTGGGCAAAGTCTGAAGCTAAATCTGAAGCAAACAGGGACGCCATTGGAGACCTCTTTTTATTCATTACAGCTCATATGTGCATCGATTCTTCTTGGAGATTGGGGCGCTTCTTTCCTTGATCATTGCTGGTTGTGTTTGGAGTTATTGGAGGCTTGAATTCATTGTGAATTATTTTATTTCTGCATTCCTATCAAAACAGGGGCGACTTCTTCAAAAATTCGATTTGGCTTGCACACAAGGAGGCATATTATGATATGATATTGATTGCTTCTTCAACAACAGCAATAAGCGACTTCATTTCCAGGTTCCTTTGTTTGTTTCATGCATATTATATGTCATTTAATTGCATAATAGGAGGTACGGCTGTAGGTGACAGTCTATATCAGACCTAAGCATTTATTCATATGTACTTTGCCAAGAGTCTTGGCCATTTGTTATTATCATTGTAATGATGCATTCATAATAATAGTGGAGATATAAGTTGCTGATTACAATAGATATTCTTGCAATGAAATTGTAAATGATAGGATGCATGGCAAGTGTTTAACATAATGTCTACTTGCTGTAGCTAAACATTGCATTCCTAGTTTCTCATATATTTGCATTGAAAATCCAAAAAGAATTGAATATTGCATATAGATCAGATTGTGGGCATTGTGGAAGTGTTTAAATCAATCTTAGCATCCATTTCTATCAAGCAACTTCAAACTGAAACACTACATCAGCAAGTTACAAGGTTGCATATGAACTGTTTGACATAATCACAAGTAGCAAATTAGGGCAAATTGTGATCAGTTTGAGCAAGGCTCATTACAGTGGTATCAGAGCGGTTTCCTGCCATCCTTTGGGTTAAGATTTGTCTTCATTTATGCAACAAAGTGACAGGACCAAGAGATATACAGCTAGAGAAGAAAGGAAACAAACACAGTGGACACCACATCCTGAACAAGACACCTTATCAGCAGCTGTTGCAGCAAGACACCAAGAGATTGGTGGCACCATGGAGGAAAGAAGAGAAGGTGATCCTCCTATAAATGAAAAGAGGAATGGGGATAGAGGTGAAGAATTATTGGAAAGAATGGCCCAAGCATTTGAAGGTTTTTCAGCTTCCTTGCAGCAGCAGATTCAACATAACAGAGTTATTTTGGAAAATAGAACAAGGAATAACAGGGATCACGATGAGGACAGGAGTGTAGCCAGATCAAGGAGAGGGCAAAGAACCACTTCCCGTACTGCTGATAGGCCATCACGACCTACCTTCCTAAGGGAAGAGCGGGCTGCAGAAGAGAATGTTGAAGATGTTGAGGAGCCTACCTTCGCTGATGCATATATGGCTGCTCATGATGAATGGCAACTATTGACACCAGAAGCACAAGAGCTTATGCATTTTGATCGATTTGTGCAGACAAGAATGGACTACTACAAGTCTCGGCAGGAGAGGAGACCTAGGAATCATAATAAGGACCTTAAGCAAGCTACCAATAAGCTTACACTGCCTATGTTTGATGGTAGTGGCAAGACTACTGCACAATCATGGATTCATAAATTGGATACTTTCTTGGCTCTTGGACCCATGACAAAAGAGGAAGCCATCAAGTATGCCACTTTGCACTTGGAAGGTGTAGCACACGATTGGTGGTATCATGGATTAGTAACATTGCAACATAATCAGATTACAACCTATCAAGAGTT
Source organism: Sequoia sempervirens (assembly GCA_007258455.2). Classification (NCBI taxonomy): domain Eukaryota; kingdom Viridiplantae; phylum Streptophyta; class Pinopsida; order Cupressales; family Cupressaceae; genus Sequoia; species Sequoia sempervirens. The sequence goes on from VDFB02263736.1 coordinate 28,762, forward strand.
TGTGAACAGACTTGTGGAACGCTTTGATAGGAGAGATCCAGAATCATACTTCAGGGATTTGGCCCAACTCAAGCAAGTTGGAAGTGTGGAGAGCTACATTGGAGATTTCCAGAAATTATCAGTGATGGTTCCTAACATCTCTGAGAGACGGTTGGTAGTATTATTTATTGAAGGATTAATGGAACCTATGAGAGGTTGGATTAAAGCCTTTGATCCTCCTACTCTTCAGGAGGCTATGAAGAAGGCTAGGAGTATGGAGCTGTCAGCACCACAGAAGTTTGCATCCAAAGGATCTTCTTCATATTGAGATAATAAATCTTTCCCTAAGAAGAAGAACAAACTTGACTTCAAGGACAAATCAGCAACGCCTTTGGATCGTGACACACTCAATGATTTGCGGAAGAAGTTGTGTTTCTATTGTAAAGGGCCTTATGATGCAAACCATGATTGTCCCTTGAGACCGAAGGGTAAGGCTAATAGAGTAATGTGGGCATATTATGAGGATTCTGAATCAAAGAGATCGGATCAGCAATCTGATTGTGAAGACTCAGGGACTGAGCACGAGGAAGAAAAGCACGAAAGTGAAGAGGAACATGAAGGAGCAACAAGGCAACATGATGCACACATCACTAGCATCCAACAGGAGGGTTCATTTAGGATGCGTGGGGTCCTAGCTGGGCAAAAGATAATTACTCTTCTTGATACAGGGGCAACTCACAACTTCATTGATGCTCGTTTGGTTGATAGGAGAGGCATCAGAACAGAAGAATTTGAGGGAATAAGAGTTAAGGTTGCAGATGGTTATACCCTCAAATGTGATAGAAGAATTTCAGACTTGCCTATACGCTTGAACAACTATGAGTTCAAGACGGACTTCTATGTGGTAAACATGGGTGATACTAACATGGTGCTTGGCATGAGATGGTTACATGATATTGGGAAATTCACACTTGATCTCAGAGAGATGGAGATGTCTTTTCAGGTTGATGGAAAGACTCATGTTCTTAAGGCAATCCGAGACTCTAGTTTCAGGATGATCTCATTCAGGAGGATGGTGAGGCTAGTAAGACATGATATGGTAGAGTGGGCAGCAGAATGTGTGTTGATGCCTACACAAGGGGAACAACAGAAACCAGAGTACCATCCAGATATCCAGGAGTTAAGAATTAAGCATACGAAGGTGTTTAGCGAGATTCCTCCAGGCAGACCTCCAGATCGAGGGATTGAGCATATCATCGAGTTGGAGGAGGGCGCCAAGCCCATAATAGTCACTCCATACAGACATCCCAAGCGACTCAAGGATGAAATTGAAAAGACAATTAAGGAGTTGCTGGCCATGGGACATATTAGACCAAGTAAGTCTCCTTTTGCGTCTTCAGTAGTGCTGGTTAAGAAAAAAGATGGTACATTGCGAATGTGTATTGATTACAGACTCTTGAATAAGAGAACAATTAAGAACAGATATCCCATCCCTAGAATTGATGAGTTGATAGATGAGTTACATGGTGCACGTTTCTTCTCTAAGATTGATCTGCGGTCCAGTTATCATCAGATTCAGGTTAGGGAACAGGACATTGAGAAGACTGCATTTAGATGTCATTGTGGGCACTTTGAGTTTATGGTTATGCCATTTGGGTTAACCAATGCTCCAGCAACTTTTCAGTCTACAATGAACAGGGTCTTCCATTCACAGTTGAGGGGGTATGTACTGGTATTCTTTGATGATATTTTGGTATACAGTAAAACATGGGATGATCATATAGCACATCTTGACATAGTCTTGGGCATTTTGGGGAAAGAGTCCTTGTATGCAAAGGAGTCTAAGTGTGACTTGGGGATGATAGAGTTACTATACCTTGGTCACATCATCAGTTCTGAGGGAGTACGTATGGATCCTGAAAAGATCAAGGCAATTGTTGAATGGCCTACACCAGTGAATCTTACTCAGCTTAGAGGATTTTTGGGGTTGTGTGGATTCTATCGCAGATTTGTTAATGGATATTCACGCCATGCAGCACCACTCACAGATTTGACCAAGAAAGGGGCTTTCGTTTGGACACCAGAGGCGCAGGATTGCTTTGAGATGTTCAAACTAATTATGACTACATGTCCAGTGCTTGCTTTGCCAGATTTTTCTAAACCCTTTGAGCTACAATGTGATGCTTCAGGAGAGGGGATTGGTGCAGTCCTTATGCAGGACAAACATCCGATTGCTTTTGAGAGTCGGAAGTTGCGCGGTCCAGAGAGGGGATATAGCATATATGATAAGGAAATGTTGGCCATTATGCATGCATTGGCCAAATTCAGACAGTATTTGGTGGGCAGCAAATTTGTAGTGAAGACAAACCACAATAGCTTGAGGCACTTCCTAGGACAACGGGATCTTAATGATCGTCAGCAAAAATGGGTGAGTAAGTTACAATCATATGACTTTGACATTTCCTTCGTTAAGGGAACACAGAATGTTGTGGCCGATGCTTTATCACGACGTCCCCACTTGAGTTCTATGGCTGGGATTGCGGAAGATTGGAGGCACCTGATTGTGGCAGAGTATGTTAAGGACAATTGGGCTACAGGGATTGTTGATGGATCAGTTCAGGATGACAGGTACACAGTTGTAAATGAGCTTATCATTTACAAAGGGAGGATCTATTTGATTCCAGGATCGGAAATGAAGATCATCATTCTGAGGGCCTTTCACGATGCGCCTATGGCAGGACATCCCGGCTATTTCAAAACTTATAAAAAGGTACGGGAGAGGTTTACATAGAAGGACCTTAAATCAGATGTGCTACAGTATGTCAGAGAATGTCCTGTTTGTCAGCAAAATAAACAGGAGCACACACACCCTGCAGGCCTACTTCAGCCACTTCCAATCCCAGACAGGAAGTGGGAGTGTTTGTCGATGGACTTCATCACTGGTTTGCCTAAAGCCCAGGGGCGAGATTGTATCTATGTGGTTGTAGATCGTTTGACTAAATTTGCTCACTTCTTTCCGATCACATCTACATATTCAGCTATTCAGGTGGCAGAGTTGTTCTTCCAGGAGGTATTTAGACTGCATGGGTTACCTCGGAACATTGTCAGTGATAGAGATAGCCGATTCATGAGCCATTTTTGGCAGGAGCTATTCAGGTAATGTGGGACAGAACTCTCTCCGAGCACTAGTTACCACCCACAGACCGATGGACAGACAGAAATAGTAAATAAATGGGTGGAAGGGTATCTAAGGAACTACATCGCAGGACAGCAGAAGGGGTGGGTCAAGTGGTTATATCTTTGTGAATATTGCTACAATACCACTTACCATCTCTCCATTCAGATGACACCATTCATGGCCTTGTATGGATATGATGCACCTAGCTTCTTGGATCTTTTGTTGAGTAGCGATTCATTGTGCCTGAATCTTTGGTGATCTTTTCACGGAAGGATGTCGGAAGGACATTATGAGGGAACTTCTGAGGAGGGAGATATTCAAAGGCTCAAAACCAGCAAAAGCGGTATAGGATCGAGGAAAGAGGTTGAAGCTCCTTTGAGGTTAGTGATATGGTATATACATTGCGGTATACAGTGATCCCTCTTAAGAGGCCGAATGAGCTTAAAGCCGTTACTATGGTCGCCGGGATTATCGGTGAGTAGAGGTGAAACTATAGGTTAGGATGATACCCTCTTGTGATGGCGTACATAATGTATTTCATGTGTCTCGCCTCAAGAAGGCGTTAGGACATCGTGTGGTTCCCTCCACAACATTGCCACCATTGAATGATGAGGGAAAATTGATTTTGGTGCTAGAGGCTATATTGGATGTTCGTGAGAAGACTTTGTGGAAACGAGTTATCAGGGAATACTTGATCAAGTGGAGAGACTTACCAGTCGAAGATGCAACATGGAGTAAGAAGTCTTACGTATCGATTTAAGAATTGCTTAGGGACCAAAGAAACGAATTTGAGGGGAAAGTGGATTATGAAATGTCCTTCTAGTTGACATTGACATATCAGTAGGATTAGCCTATTAATGGCTCTCGTAGGCTAATGAGGCATGGTGAGAGAGTCATCCGGCAGTCATTTGGTGATTACTTAGCTCAATATTGGTTTGGAGTAAGGTTTTCCATCATATTTCATCATTATTTCTATTTATGGAAACCTTATTTTATAATTTGATGTTGAGATGCACTTTATTAATAATATAATATTTTAATATTTTATAAAGTGCAAATAAATAAATAATATATTGGAATCTTCTAGAAGTCAAAAAGATAATATTATTTTCTTGAGGCCGACCTCTAGAGGAAATGCATAAATAGACCTTGTGGTCTCACCATTGAGCATCCAGATTTGATGAATTGTTGATTGGTGATTTCTTCTTGAGCATTTGTGGAGCCAAGTGGTCTGCAGATAATCAATTTGTCTTTGGGAACGAAAACTCCCATTGATAGCATAACTGAGGGAGTGAAATATCTCTTGAAGGGTTGCAGATTGGAGGTGATATTTCAGTCACTTCATTGGGCAAAATTTGTGGCCAAGGGCCAATTTTGGAAGCAAGTTTAGTGGAGAAATATAGAGTTACTCTTTTGGTTGAGAGGTCTTCTCATTTTGATGTATTTTGGAGAAGATTAAATAAGTGAAGGATTCAGATTTTTCCATATCAGCATAACTGAAGATCATGTCAGCATACAAGGGCCACGACTTTGCATGAGGAGCCTCCAATAAAATTCGATTTCACTCAAGGAGGGTGGCGCTTGGTTTGAGGAGGAGGGACGACCCTTTGGTAGGTGATTTGAAATGGTCAAAGGTTTTAAATTATTTTATATCTGCCATTTCATCTGCAACAGGGGCGACTGGTCCAGGGTTCGATCTGCACACAAGGAGGCATATTATGATATGATATTGATTGCTTCTTCAACAACAGCAAATAGGCAACTTCATTTCCAGGTTCCTTTGTTTGTTTCATGCATATTATATGTCATTTAATTGCATAATAGGAGGTACGGCTGTAGGTGACAGTCTATATCAGACCTAAGCATTTATTCATATGTACTTTGCCAAGAGTCTTGGCCATTTGCTATTATCATTGTAATGATGCATTCATAATAATAGTGGAGATATAAGTTGCTGATTACAATAGATATTCTTGCAATGAAATTGTAAATGATAGGATGCATGGCAAGTGTTTAACATAATGTCTACTTGCTGTAGCTAAACATTGCATTCCTAGTTTCTCATATATTTGCATTGAAAATTCAAAAAGAATGGCATATTGCATATAGATCAGATTGTGGGCATTGTAGAAGTGTTTAAATCAATCTTAGTATCCATTTCTATCAAGCAACTTCAAACTGAAACACTACATCCCGACCAAGAGTTAAAAGTTTGCACATGGAAGCATTTGACAAAATTACAAGGCAACAAATTAGGGCAAAATCACGTCCCGGTTTGGAGGCAAAGGCTCATTCACGATTACCAACCTCCATCTTTGGATGATGCGACATATCTCTTGTGATGACAATGGAGTAGCGACGTGATCTATCACACAACTCTGGGGAGAATCAATTGTCACATCACAAGAGTTCTCAAACACCTGCTTTGCATCACCTAACATGGGATGGACCTCAGGAGAACCTAGTGCAACAAGTGGTTCTCTGCTGCTCTCAACCAAAGCACTCATCCCATCTGAATTAACTGCACCAACATTTGTGATGGATGTAACCACATCCTTAACTTGCTCCACAGCTATGGCCAGGTGTATGCTCCCTCACCATTTGCTGCCATGAAATATAAACTATACCATCGGAAGGTGGTGAAATTTGTGCCTAAATTCAATGCCATGATAGCTCCTCAACCCGTTCTGTGAATCTTGAATGGTATTTGCTCTTCAGAGTCCATAGTCGCATTAAGCTCGTAGGTGAGCTCATCAATATCTCCTCCTTTCCATCAATGCATCATAACAAATGCAATCCCACTCGAGAGAAATCCTTGTCCACTTAAAGTGGCGGTAATTTTGTTTCATCATTACGCTCCTCACCAAAATTGCTGCCTTAAAGCACAGGAACTATATCAGAAGGTGGTGAAGACTGTGCTAAACTCAATGCCATGGTAAGCTCCTCAACCCGTGACTGTGACTCTTGAAGGGTCAATTGACTGCTCTTCAATGAGTCCATAGTCACCTTAAGCTCATGAGTGAGCCCATCAACCTCCTCCTCCTTTTCCCATCAATTGCATCATAGCAAATGCGAATCCCGAGAAAATCCTTGTCCATGAAGTAAGGCTGTAGAGTAATTTTTGTTTCATCATTCCAATTGCTTCTCTAAGGGCATGCCATAACAACGGGAAAATTGCTATCACCACCTCATCACATCAAGAGAATTACCCCAACCAAAAGGTAGCCAACATTTGGCAGGCAGCATCAAAGATGCTCAATGGTTGTGGCAATCATACTGTCATTCACTTTTAGTTGCCCAACCAAATGATGAGGACTCTGTAGCTTATGACTCCCATACAAGTTTCCTAGTTCAAAATCTGCACTGTGATATGAGGCTGTATCAACGTCACTCACCTCCTGACAAGCAGCATCGTGTGTGCAATCAACTGTGCACACATCAATAGCTAAGGCACTGATGCTATGTACCTCAGAGGAAGGCTCCACTGGAAGGGTAGAAGCTGCTGTTTTGACAATATTTTCACACCCTTTTGCTACCAAAGTGACTGCATGTCCATCCATGTCCTGATCCTGGGATTCATTGCCATTGAATGAATTTTCTGATTCATTTCCTAAGGTCTGATATGGAAAATCAGACTCATAATGGCATGATTCTTCCTCATCAATTGCATCATTTGTACCCAAATCTTGAGTACCATCATGTGACAACTCTGTAGAAACATCATCCATTTGTGAAAACACTATTGTCTTAGGCTGATGCAAAGATTCCTTACTGCTGTCATGAAAATCATAATGGTTATGGGACAAATTTTTCATGCTATCTTCATGTTCAACACTCACATCCTGCATGTCAATACTCAAAGTGGCTCCCACAACATTTTGTGCACTTGTCATGACATCAACACTGTCATTACGCTCAAGCAAAGGACTGCTATCATAGAAAACATAATTATTATCATGACTGATAACAACTTCTTGAGTGTTAATAATGTAAACATTCTCTTCAAAACTCACCTTCTTTTCCTGCACCTGCTCCTCCTCAACCAAATAGGGCCTCAGCCTGCCTTCACACTGTTCAAAAACATTGCATACCAAAATGTAAGCAGCTGGAGATGTCAATTTTTCTCGCTTACGAACAGCTAGCAGTAATGACATAATAGGCTGAGATACATTATCCATGTTATCAATGATGGAAGTCATAACTCCCATGTAGTCCTGGGTAGATCGAGCATGTGCCGAATTGATGGACTCCAAGAAGAGTCAGAACAACTGCAACACAAGATCATGACGATCATAGTCAAGCATGGAAATGCATGATCTCACCCGTGCCATCAACTCCAATAACTTAACCTTTCTTCTAAATGTAGGACTACTAATGTCATCAATCGGAAAAATATTCAGGCCAAATTTTTTGATTTTTACAATTTCGATTACAAAGAAGCACCCGTTCAGAAGGTTAGATGATAAACCAAAACGTACTGAAGCAACTCTAACCCGTATGTACACCAGGATCCCGATGTGGGCAAGGTGTGAGCATTGGTCAGAGGATCTGAATCAAACTGCTTATGCAAAAAGCAACTCTAACCAAGAATGGCGCCGATGATGGCGAGCATATGGTCAAAGGATCTTCTACTCTAAATACTGAAAGGGAACTCAACGTCAAGTATGTGCTACCCAATCCAATGCGGAGTGAGGGGCGACCATATGACAGAGTGATTACAATAACAATGCTTGAAAGAGAAATGCTGAAAGCTGAAAACACTCAACACCCAGAATGTGCTTGCTAACCCAAAATGGGAGAGTAGCTACCATAGAGCGGAGATTTATCTATTACAACAATAACTGAAGGAAGAATAAGTATTACAATAACGATGAGCAATAATAAGAACAACTGGTCAGTACTACTGCCAGCTTACAAAGATGTCATTGCCTCCAATATCAAGACTTAAGATGCTCTTTCAAATGATGCATTCAACAAGGAAGCTTCTGCAAAGTATACAATGAAATCTCAACACCAACCAGATAAGGAAGATGCAGATTTTCTTAAACTGTCATACAAATCTGCACTTTTTTATCATAAAACCAGCAACCTATGAATTTACTCATATGCTCATAACTCTCTCGTTTCTCACCCAAATGATCTCAAATCTAATGCAATAGACCCTCAAAATGATGGCGCCTAACTTAGTAATAAGAAATGGCATCTAAAAATGGTTATTAATTACTGACACGAATCCCAATGCACTCTAGAAAGTTCGGCCTTCAAGGAATGACGGATTTGCATTATAATATCATAAGCTTCGTATTAAAATCTGCAAATATTCATGAAGGGGCGCCCTTACCAATAAGATGCAATGACACAATACCCAGAACGAGATTATTTTTGTTTTCTGATTTACAAATGAAAACACGGATCTGCTGTAGCTTAAAATGCAAAATGCTGAAACCCGCTAATATGCAAAACAGATCTAATAATGCACAAGCTGAAACAATGCTCAAAACTAAATGCAAACTCACAAATCTATCTTAAATCACCACTAGTCGTTGTCTTTCAAGCGAGAAGCAATGCCCAAGCTAGGAGGCCTTCATTCCTCGAAGCAATTCCAAAGCCAATCCGGCAGCATAACATTCCTGTAGATAAAAGATACCCAAATGATGATCCAAGTCTTCCTTTTATAATTTCAGGTTGACTTCTCGAAACCCTAAACTCCTCTCAAAGTCAAAAACCCTAATCTCCTCAAAGATGGCGTCCTTTTCCTTCAAGTTGAATATTCACTTTTAAAATAAATTCAATACTTTAATAAATGCGCCCACCTTATATCTTGATTTGACTTTGGATAAAATATAAAATAATCCTTAATGAGGCGCCACCCTCAAAAAGACCACTTTTCAAAACAACATAAAGTCAATAGACTAGGCCAAGGGGTCAACGTTCGAATAAAATATTAAAACATGACTTTTAATTAAATATATCAACTTATCTCTCCAATTGTGCCCTGAAGCCAATAATGACCAAGTCAACTGACCAAACTGAAGTAGGAAGTCAACCAAGCCGAACCCAACTGAAAAACTGCCAGAAATAGAATTTACTAAAAATAGTAAATTCCTGAAGATGCTCAGAAAGCCGAGATGAACATACCACTGCGAAGCTCTCTGAAAACCCAGAAAGAATCAGCCATTGAATCCACTAACTCTGAGCAAGGACATCCTTAAAATAGGAAACCCTAATTTTACCTTAGGCTAGCCCGGGTTTCGAGGCCAGCAGTCAGCTGGAAGATCAAGTTCGAAGGGACATTACACAATCCAACCGTACTATCAATAATCAGCGGATAAACCTCACCCATGATGGTCGTGTCCTAAGTAACTCGAGGAGCTGTGATCCTTAAAAACTGACTGATGCATAGGGCAACTGTGAGCCTAACCTCACTGTCACTGTGTCTCAAGTATCTATGCTCACTCAAAGCTTTCACTGCAGGAGCCATCGCTATCTGAAGCAATGCTGAAGGTGACTGTTCAACATAACTTAAAATTTCTTCCAGCCTATTCAAAATACACAATGTATCATATCTGGATTGTGATGATTTGCTAAGTTTTTTACCCTGTTTATAGAGCATTCTAGCCAACCATTTACCATCACCCGTTTCCATTATTTCTCCACTGCTTGAACTCATTTTAAAACTGGACTGGAAAACAATGAAATTGAATATGAAAGAGTGCTGGTCACTCAAATGCACGATGTTTATTCACTATACAATCTTTTGTCCCCTTAAGCTGCTGCCATACAATCTTCATAGATTTTGATTACAAATTCTGAACCTTCATTTGATAGTGACTATATTGCAAGTTCAAAAATACATACACATAACTATTACTAGAACTTTATGTGCTCAATTTAATAATGATATGAAAGGATTATCACCCAGAAAGGTATAACAGTTTGCTGCACTGCTGTTTACAAGGCTTTGGGATAGTTCCACAAGGAAAATAAATATCTATTTACTGATAATGAATTTCTCATCTTACATCATTTCAAATCATACATAGCTCAATAACTTCCAATAATAAGCATAAAGCATGAACTTTCCGGTGAATCAATTTTGATAGCATATATCAACATTACATGAACACTGCATGAATAGCTAGCTATGAAGCATAGTTTCAGACTTCAGTGATACAATATTTATTCCAGAAATACAACAAAAATGAACACAATAGCATTGCCGACTGACTATAATGATATCGATCCATCTGCCTTATGCAATGGTTAGAACTGTGAATGATGGCAGCTGATAGGGTGGCTGCCGAAATGGTACTCAACTCAATTTCTGGCTAACGCCTCTTCCTAAATAACACAACACCTGCCAGAAGTAAATAACCGCAGCTTGAAAAATCACGCCACCCTTTGAATAGACACAACTCCTCTAAAGAAGAAAGAACCGAACAAGCACACAGGAAACTCCCGACAATGTCAAAGAAGATAGCGCTAGTTTCCCGGACTTATTTATCTCTGATTTTGTATCTAGCAACTTGTCTTCTTCCGCATGTCAGCAGGAATAAATGATATGGCTCCTTGTTTGTTGTTGGCTCTCTTCCATGATAATCGACCACCTTCACTATTCCCGTCTTTCGTCTTTTAAATACTTCCCTTCTTGAATTTAGATTTACCTGGCCTTCGTCCTTTAGCGGATTCTGATTTGTCTCTTTTGGTGAAAGCAGCTCCTGTAAACTATGCTTTTCCCTCTATGATTTAATCGTTGGCTCCAAAATAAATTCAAATGTAACCTTTAGCTACCATGATTCTTAGAAATTGCGGCGGCTATCTTTTATTACATTTGATTTTCCCGTCTCAAGTTGCTCTCGACAGCTCCTAGTGAAAAAGCAATTCCTTAAACAAATATTCGAACTTGACACCAAATCAATTCTTTTGTTGTTTGATTTTTGTTTTTTCTTTCTGAATTTGTCTTATTTGCAAAAGACATCCTTCACAATAATAACTAATTTCTTCAATAAACTATTTGATATGTTTGTCCCCAATGTTTGTCTGTAGCAGCTTATTAAAATCCGTCCCTTCAAAATATGCGATCTCCTTTTGGCTTTAGCGTTTTCTCCAACTCGTATTTTCTAAGCACCTCCCAAATTCTGACGGCTTGTTTTTCCCAAAGAAACAATCTAATCAAATATTTTAATTGACCTCCTGGCACGATTTGCCTTGAAGTGAAGTTTGGCGTCCTCTACTCTGTCTCTTTTTGACGCATTCTAACTTGTCTTATTTGAAGAAAATACCACGCTAGCATAAATCCGAGCAATTTGACTAATATTCTCAATCAAATGGGAGAAAATATAATTAAAATTTGTCTTTGCCTGATTTATGCCTTAAACCCTTCGTCTTTCAATCGATAATAAAAAACCCTTGAAGATGCTCTGAATATTAATTTTTTGGATTTGATTATCACTACAAAACCCCAGAATTTGAAGATAATAAACCCTTCGTCTTTCAATCGATAATAAAAAACCTTTCGTCTTTCAATCGATTATCACTGCCTTAAACCCTTCGTCTTTCAATCGATAATAAAAAACCCTTGAAGATGCTCTGAATATTAATTTTTTGGATTTGATTATCATTGCAAAACCCTAGAATTTGAAGATTTCTTTTTGCTCATAAAAATTTAATTTCCCACACAGGATGGCAGGAAACCGCTCTAATACCACTATAAGAGACCTGCTGTCTCTAACCTCCGATAACTGATGCAAGTGATGAGGGTTTGTAATTTCTTTAGTGTTTTTGATATGATAATGCATAAATGACAAATGCATAAAATGCTGGAAATAAAGACTAATCTGGAAAATGTAAAACAATTATAAATGCTGCAAGCATAAATCTTTATTCATTTATTCTTCAAAGATTTTACAGCCAAATGCATACCCGGAAACGATCTTCTGATCTTGCAAGATGATGAAGCTGGCGTGCTTCCTCGCGAAGTGTTCTTAATATTAATATCGCGATCCTAAAATCATTATTATGTTAGGAGAAGTGCGGGCGTATTAGTTAGTAATGCTGCTAAGGCATTGTTGCCAATGCTGCTCTGCAGTGGTTGCTAATGGCACAACTCGAGAATTTTAGTTGGTGCCAATTCTGAGTGCATCGTTTTTCCCCTCGTCTTCCCCAAAAAGAATCATTAGTTCATATTCTAAATCCTCTTTGTAAAATCTCTTGGAAAGCACAAAATTGACTCTGGATGAAGAGCCAATCCGTAGGCAGCCCTTAGGAGAATCTTTCCTGGCCCACCGATTATGCCAATCAATGAGGTTGCTCCCGATGATCAAAATTCTAGAAACCTAGAGTTTCCATCTAGAAGAGCCGAGGAGCTCTCCAAAGAGCACAAATCCAATATATGGAAATGATCAATGATAATTTTTAAACTTTGCAGCATAGTAACAAATGCACTCTCCAAGATGGGTTGATTTCCTTATGAAGCTTTACAATCATTTAAAATGATATTAAATGTGTCTCCTTTAACTTTATTAAATGCACTGATAAATGGGCCTCCAATATTAAAATCATTAATTGCACTTTTAGTCACTTAAATGAAGGGTCATGGCCCCATTGAATATAAAGTGACTTTAATAACTTTATAATAAGCCTTTATATCATTTTATTATCATTAAAATGACTTTAATGATAATAACTCCATGAATACCCGTTAACTGGCCAAACCAACTAAACTAGGAAATCGACACTGCATCCACCACCCTCACAGGTGCCTTACTATAAATATTAGTACTGGACTTCACAGACAAAGTGACTTACTATAAATAGTAAGTGTGTATAACTGAGCCCAAAAACATCAAACAAAGGCCCAACCTGAACCAAGCTCTGTTCTGACGAAGAAGGCAACCCAACATCATGCCGAACAAAGACCCTCTGAACAACTCCATTAGCCTACGAGGGTCAAATAATATGCTAATCCCACGAACACTGATGCTCGCAAAAATGGGGAGATTACACCTTCTTTGGCATGTTGGTTTTCTATTCTTTTAGCCACCTTTGAACAACCTTTCTCTGAGATCTTTCCTTGTCCTCCTGCCATATCTTGTCACAATCCTCCAGGACTATAGCAAAATTATCTAAGCGGGGTGGAATGGCAAAGCATTTCTCGATGTCTCTCGGCTTGAGGCTGCAAATGACTCTCCCATTAGCTGATCTAATTTGTCTTGTAGATGAGTCGTAATGTTTAATGCAAGCAATGACGAACTCAAGATCAAACACCATGATAGGAATAGATGTTGCTACCAGCAAACTTGAATGCTCAAGATTCTTGACTATCGTGCTGTCAATGCCTTCCAACGTGCTCAATTTGACCACTGGATAAACGTGACCCAAGTCTGTATCAGAGGTTTTCAAAAAGTCGTGAACTAAGACCGATTTGGCCTTGTATTCTATTGGGTTGAATTGCATTTTGGAAATCTGGATTTTTGACTGTAAAGTCGGATATGTTCAGAGAAACTTCATAAAAAGCTAAAAATTGCACTGGATGGGGCTAAAAATAGCCAGTTGAGGGAAAATTTTTAGGAATTTTTTTGAAACGTTGGTCTTGTAGAGAATTAAATTCTAAGCAAACCTAGATTGTTAGAAACTCGAAAAAATGAGTTTTACTAAGACATGCAAAAGCTTTTCAGTTGAGGACTGTAGAGACTGTAGTGGCATCGGGGGCAAATTTTCCCGAGAAAAATTGGCACATGGGTTTTGTAGAGAATGTAATTCTAAGCAAACCCAGATGATTCGATTTTGGAAAAATTGAGTTTTTGGCCCACACGCAAAAGAATCTTCAGAAAAAAAAAAAGCACAATACTTCAAAATGTGAAGTAATGGGACAATTTTCTCGAAAAGTTCAGAAACATGGGTTTTGCTGCTGATGCTGAAGCAAGTGAATCCAGATGATCAGATTCTGAAAGATGCCGTTTACTTTGACATGCGAGAGAAAACCTAAGACAAGGATAGAAGAATTTGAGATAGAAAATAGAAGTTATTATTCTGCCTCTGAAAATGACGCCTATGCCTTGATTGAGATTTGATGAAGTGTGCATGCACTCAAAAAATGAAGTTTGAAAAATAAATCCT
>VDFB02263738.1:0-40400 GCA_007258455.2 Sequoia sempervirens
CTAAGAAGGCACAAGAATTAATGTGAATGTGTAAGACACATTACAACACTAGTCTAACATTAAGTTTAATTCAAAAACCTTCTAGATTTATGTGAAGATGTAATTAAATACATTTTATAATGTTGAATTAGGGAGAATTGGTTTCATTAAGTCTAGAAAAGCATGAAAGAATCTTACAACGCTTTACTATACCTTTACAAGACGACATTAGAAGCATGTTATTTGATTTGCAAGAGTCCAAGACCTAGTATGAATGCATAAAATGCCTCACAACACTAGATTAAGACCTCATTAAGTCCATTTTATCATGAATTAATCCCATGTCAAGCAAAAGGTCCATTTTTCTAGGGCACATTTAGCCCCCACTTTAGTGAGAGGATGAGCCTATTTCAAACTCACACTAAAGTAGACATTCAAGAGAGATCCACATGTAAGTCAAGCCCCCAAGATACAAAATCATACAAAGACAAGGTGGAAAGAAAGATAAGATGGAAAAGATGTACTCACTCTGGGCCCACAGAACTTTAGATCATCTACGCCAGGGTGAGAAGGGCCAAAACATACTCACTTTGGAGCCACAAAACTTCTAATTGTCTGCGGGGTGAGAAAGCCCAAAAAGTAAGATACATATGCTAGTTGGTATGCACTCACAAAACACAAAAGTGGCTATGGGGAAAAGTCATGCCGCTAGTTGGGCTTCCTACTCAACCATGCCAAAGTTATACCTCGTGATAACTTTAACAAGGCACCACAAAACAAGAAGAAATGTAAATGTTAAGTCGAGCTTCAAACAATACGGCACTACAGGCATGCAAGTTGTGTTATGCAAGGTGGCCAAGAAATGCAACAATATAAAAATGTAAAAATGTAATGTGAAATATTGTTCAAAGGAGTCTTGTTTAGTTTATGTAAGGTCAATCACTTAGGGAACATTGTGTCTAATGTCTCCAGGAGAGGACCAATCAAAGAATAGCAAATTCACAACTTAGGGGATGCAGTGTGTCGCATCAAACCACAAAGAGGAATGCAATATGCTAAGAAAGATCATAGTTATGAAGGACATCACACCCAATGTCATCCACAAAGTAATAAACACATCATATAAATGACAAGGATACACTAGGAACAAACAATGCAAATGAATTATGGTATTGTATGTCCCCCAATTTAAAGGAATTGCTACACACTTCTCTAGGAGAAATTACTTTAAAGTAGAAGAAGAAAGAGAATGAAAAAGAAAAACAAGACATGAGAGCCAACTAGGAAAGCCCTACACCAAGTCATATGTTTCCAATAAGCTATGTCATGAAAAAGGGGTAGTATGTCACATGTGAGTCAATCTTAAGACATGTCATCCACATCCCAAGCTTTCTCTTATTCATTCATGAAAGGTTAATGACTAGGTCAAAAGAGACAGCATGACAAGTGACATACGAGGACAAGGCTATCAGATCCCTTGCCCCCCACTAAGTGTGGGGAAAAGGTGAGCCTGGAATGGAACACAATGTTGTTTGGGTTGAGATTGGGATATTGCACACCCTCCTTTAAGGGTAGGTGTGAAACTCCAATGACTACTAGAACTTGTGTCTAAAAAGGAATTGTTTGTATATGACTCTTTGGACCATGAAGGTGAGATTTTGGGAATGTTATGGAAAGGGGGTGTAGAATCTAACGACCCCCCATTATCACAAAAGAGTTTTGTTGTAGGTGAATAGTTAGGACCAACTTGTATAGGTTCGAGTTCTAATCTGGGAATGGAAGGATTAGGGGAGTTGGAAGTGTTGTGATTAGTGGACACATAGCTTCAAACTTCATGAGATGGTGAAGGGTAGAGGGGACTCCTTTCATAGCATGAATCCATGGTCTACCTAGGATAAGATTGTATGGAAGGGGTTCTTGCATGATATGAATAGAGGTAGGCAACATGACAAGTCCAACCTCAATAGGTAATGTGATCATCCCAAGTGGTTTCCTATCAACATTGTCAAAGCCACAAATATGAACATCATTAAGTTGAATGAGCTTTTTGTCCATGCCAATTTTGTGTAGGAGGTCCATGCTACAAACATTAATTTTTTATCCTTTTTCGATGAGAGAGTGCCTAACTAGAGTTTCATTAATGATCACCTTTATCATCAAGGGATCATTTTTGTTTTGAATGGCAAGTGAGGGTAATTCATGTTTAGGGAATGTGATTTCTAACTGGGTGGCTTGCATGGGACGAGAAGAGGATGTTACAGGATTCATTTTTATGTAAGATTGTATCTCTTCCTTCTATATTTCTATCATTTCATTAAAGACAAGTTTGACTATCAGTGAGAGTTGAATGAGTTCCCATACAGAGATATCAGCAAGAGTCTTTTTAAGATCTTCAACAGTAGGAACTTTATGAGGAAAAGGTAATGATGTAGGAGTGTTGTGTGGTCCTCTAGATGTTTGAGTCACTAAGTTACAACTTAGTGGCTACAAAACATTGTTATGAGTAGATTGCATGATGGATTTCAAGACGTCTCTGAATTTTTTGTGTTTTTCACTAATGGAAGATGATTTAGGAATCTCACTAATTAAAGGAGATCCCACTTTTGTTGTCATAACCTCAAAAATTTTGTCCCGATTGGCATGATATGTTGGTGAAGGGGATTAGATAATTCCACTTGATTATCATCTCCTAAGAAAAGGTTAGTGGTTGAAGGATGTGTGCCCATGGTCATATTATTTTGCATTATGATATTCTCCCTAGGAGAAGAGTTGTTAGAAGAACTACAAGCCAACAGTTGTTGACATTCAAAGTTTGGTTCTTCTAAAAGAACTTCATTGCTAGTAGGGGAATGACCAATGGGTGAATGATTGTGCTCCATAAGGGTTTCCCTAGGAGAAGGGGGACAACTAAAATATTCATAACCTTCCTCAAACAAAGCATCTACTTCGTAACTATGAGAGACACTAGGAGAAGGGGAAAATGTTATTGTCATGATTAGTTATGTTTAAGTTGTCTTGTTGATCAATGTCTTGTCCACTAAGAGAGGTAAAAGGAGAGAAACAACTTAGATTCTCAACACTCTCATTGATTGGTTCTTCTATCACCAAAATATTTTTTTTTCCAATAGGAGAGATATTAGGAGAAGAACGAATATGATTGTGAGGAATGGCCAAAGTTGTATTCTTTGTCACAAAAACACTCTCATAGGGAGAGGGTAGAAAATGTTTCTTGACATATCTAACTAGATAAGGTACTAGCATTGTTTGAATAAAAATGTAAAGCACATGTAACCATTTCATGCGATGTTTCAACAATATGAACAATGTATATGCAAAGGTACAAAACATTCTTATCCAATATATGCAAGATTTGAAGAATGCAAACAATGTACATGCAAGAATGAAAAACACTTTTAACAAACTTATGCAAATTTTTAGGAATAGAAACATTGTATATGCAAAAGTGAAAAGTACTTTTATCAATGTTATGCAAAATTGCAAAAATGGAAACATTTTCAGATCTAATGATGCTTGGAATTGAAGTGATTGGAAAAATGAATATCTTAAATTGATTTTTTTGAGATAAATGCATAAAAGAAATGCTCCAAAAACCTTCCAGACTTATACTATATGATACTATGAGCCTTAGGAAGCATAAAAATGAGATTTCAAATGTTGTTTTAGTTAGTGAAAAATCTATACAAGGACTGATTCGCCACAAATGGAAAATGAGTCCCAAATGATTTGTGATGTGTGTGAGGTTGTAAGGTGAAGAACTAAGATGGATATGTAGAATTTCAGAAATTTTTAAGGAAATTGTATGCAAAAATGCGAACAAAATGCACTTTTTCCTAATGCAAAAATTTAAAACCCTAGATGCAAATTAACAATGCAACTCTAATGCAACTTCAAATGTAAGCTAGGATTAAGATGAAACAGGACTCCAAATTAGAAAATAAGATGTTAAAAAATTCAAGTTCACCAAAATGAAACATTGATTTTTTGGACCCAAAGGACTCTCTAACTCTTATAGGGTTTTTCACCTAAAAGGAGAGAGATTAGATCCAAAAATGCTAAATGTTTAATCAAATTAGATTGTATATGATGTAATTAGGACTAAGTGAAATGTTCTAAATGCAAGTAATCTATGAAATTGGTCAAATATGAATGCAAGATCTAAGAAACATGTATTGTTTGAAAACACATTATGTAATGCAACAATGAACTAGAAACAAATGCAAAGCTAAACAGAAATGAGTGAAACTTAAAGTGCGCACTTGGAACTTTGAAGGAGACTAGAAATTTTTTTTTAAATGTTGTTGATGCTGATTTTAAAGCTTGGAGAGACTCATTCGCCATTCTGGGCAAATCAATCCCAGTTCTGTAAAACTGAACCAGAGCCCGTTTCAGACAAATGGGTATCCAGAAATGCAGAAAATCAAAAACTGACCCTGGAGTGGGACTCATTCGCCACCCATGGAAAATCAATCCACTTTTGAATTTTTGAATATTCAAAAGTTGATTCTAAATCTTTCAGTCTGCACTTTGGCTTCCTAAAGGTGTCCGCTTCTGAAACTGTCGTATTCAGGCCTGAAAGTGACTTTTTTTTTATATTTTGACTTGAATGACTTTGAAATATAATCTTCAATGATTCTTAAGCCTCCAAAATTCCTAAATCTCCATACAAACAAGACAAGAAAGAGAAATTGTTGATTGTTAGGGCACAAAGGTTTGCCTTGGTCAAACCCCGTTTAGGTAATTAAACCACAATGATGAAATAATGGAATGAAACATGAAAAATGAAATTGATTACCTTACCATGATGTTTGATCTTGTATGTCTGCAGCAAAACATGAAGACTCAACCCTTGAATGCTTTAGAAAGCTAACTTGATGACTTCTAATGAAGAAACCCTAGCTTGCTTGACTTGGATGAGAAGATAGATGATAAATAAATGATAAGAGATGTGTGAATGAGATAATGGATGTAAAATGAGGATAAAAATACTTTTCTATATACAATTGTGCCTTAGTACCTGATAATACCTCATCACAGCCGACATGTAGTGGAAATATACTTTAAATTTCACTTTTTCCCGCTCAAAGGTCAAAATGGGGGCTAGATAGGACTCATTCGCCACACATGGCGAATGGGTCCCAGCTAGAGGGGAATGATTTTCCATGCATAATGAATGGGTCCCACATGGTCCAATTTGATAGCTAAGAAGCCATGGGATAAGGAATAAGGTTTAAAATGCCATCTTGTCGAGTATTTGATCAATTCAAGCCTCAGGATGCACAATATGGGTTAATTAGGACCTATTAGTGTTGATGTAAATGTCAAATAGGGATTGGGACACATAAATCAATGTGAAATTGTGATTAAATACACTTTACAACACTAAAATGAGTCCACATAGCCTAGGAAGGAACAAGAATTAATGTGAATGTGTAAGACACATTACAACACTAGTTTAACATTAAGTTTAATTCAAAAACCTTCTAGATTCATGTGAAGATGTAATTAAATTCATTTTATAATGTTGAATTAGGAGAAGTGGTTTCATTAAGTCTAGAAAAGCGTGAAAGAATCTTACAACACTTTACAACACCTTTACAAGATGACGTTAGAAGCATGTTATTCTATTTGCAAGGGTCCAAGACCTAGTGTGGATGCATAAAATGCCTCACAACACTAGATTAAGACCTCATTAAGTCCATTTTATCATGAATTAATCCCATTTCAAGCAAAGGGTCCATTTTTCTATGGCACAATAACACTTTACCTTTGGAGGCAAACTTCTCAACCTTCTTGACAGCTGGGTCCTCAATGCATACCATTGCCAATGGTTGTGAATTACTTGAAGACCCTACAAGTCTCCTTACAACAGTGGCATAATTCTCTACCTTTTGTTTGTACATGTTTCAAGCTTGCTCCATTTTTTCTAGTCTTCCTGCCAGTATATCCAAGGTTACCTGTGCATCTACCTTTGCACTTTCATTCGTGACCTTTCCAAGGTGGACTCTTGTTACTATGTAGTCCTCCATATTGACATCTCCTTCCTCCTAAGGTGGTATTCCAATCTCTGCATACTTTTTACTATTTTTGTCAACATGAAGCCATGAATATACTTTCACCTTTTTCTTACCCTTGGATTTTGGAGGGGCTATCTCTTCAAGATCGAGCTCTTCAGGAAAGATCATTTACTTTTTCTGCTTTGATACTTGAGATACCAACCAGGGGGGGAAGAGAGGAGGTACAATCTTCTTGGTCGACTATCACCTCTCTTGTCACCACCACTTTTAAAGGAATGATTGGTATAGTGATAATTGGTGTAGTGTTTGTCATGACTGCTCCAGTAGTTTGCACATTGAGTTGATCATGCATGGATTCATTCATGAACCTGTTAAACTTAGCTTTTGAAGTGATATCATAGGCTGGAGATGATAAGCTGAGAACGGATGATGGAGGACTCAACAAAATGTCAACTAGCTGTAAACTTGTCACTAAAGGAGTATCAAGTACGGTTGATGCTATAGAGGGTGGTGAAATTTCCACTGCGGGTATTGTAGATGTAGGAATAGGTGATGTAGGAAAAGGTGGTGGAGGAGTGTTTGGATTAGGAGGTGTACGAGGAAAATTTGAAGTTATAGGCGATGATGTCTGGGGAAGTTCTTCAACTACATTCTCAGGTTGAGACATAGTTCATTCTTCATCATGCCTGAGTTCCTGTTGATCACCCTCTTGATCTTCTAACTCTTGTTCACCTTCTTGATCACCTTCAGACTCTTGTTCACCTTCAGAATCTTCTTCCTCATCAGAGTCTGCTTCTTCTAAATCTTCTTCTTTAGCAAATTGTTCACTTGAATTTTCTTCTTCATCAGAATCTATCTCTTCAAAAATAGGCCCTTTTCCTTTTGAGTGAGATGGTTTAGATTTCATTGTTTCTTCTTCTTGAATGGCCCAAGTATCCTTTTTTCCAACAATGAACTTAATCCTAGGGCCTCTTCGGGAAGAAGTGGGAATAGCCGTAGGTTTATCTTTCATGCAGGGTTCCTGTTGTCGGCTGGCTTCTGCTTTGGATTCTTCTCCTTTAGATTCTATCCTAAAAGTTTTCATCTCAAAGCCATGCTTGTGTAACCACTCTGTAGTGTTAGCCAATATTGATGCCAACCTCTCTCTGATGGAAACACTTTCCTTCTTGGACCATTGGATTGCAGGCAAAGGTCTCTTGAAGATTTCTTGCTCATCGTAAGCAACATTCATGATATCACTAGGATCTATGAAATCCTCCGGTAGGTCAGCAACACCAAGATCTCTAATCTATTGTACGATTAGTCTACAAAAATTCATCTTACGTAGGATAGCCTCTTTGTCTTTGCAATCAACCCAAATGTCCTCAAAGTGGTACTTGTGCTAATGACCCTTTTTCAACTTCTTCTTTAAATTTTGGTAGTCAAAATCAAATATGTATCTATAGGTCCTGATTGTCATGACCTGCATTTCTACATAGATCAATTTGGATTTTTGTACACTTTTGATGGTATACCTACCGATTGCTAGTGGAGACTTGAATCCCAGCTTGTGAATCCTCATTTTTTCTTTGTGAATTGAAATCAATTGTCTACATAACTCCATGAGTATCCACTTGTCTGAGGGATATCTTGGCAACATGTAAGGGTGCCTAGTGTAGCATCCTACCCTTATGTAAGTGAAAGTTGGAAACTGTAAGAATATGCATCTAACTTTACTCACTACTTTGTAGGCCTCATCAGACACTCTCTTCTTCTTGAGAGTCGGGTCAAAGTTGAAAACCAGAGGCACAAAGAAAGCATCGATGACCCTCCTGAAATGGTGAAGGCTTTCCTTCAACTCCAGTTGATTGAAATAATTGTACATAGGTACAAGAAGTTTGTTCCCTTTTGTAGATAGACCAAAAATTGCATCATCATGACTGCAACATACACCAGATAAGAAGTCATATAGAAATTCAAGGTGGTTGGCACATTTACCAGTTGTTCATAGATTTCATCATTGATCTATTTGCCCCAATCAATATGAGCCTTTTGTCTCCTTATGATCCAGATGTATTCATACATCCACTCATGAAAATGGGATGATTCAGGCAATCCCTTAACTATGCTCAAAAGTGTGATCATGTCCCTGACATCTTCTTTAAAGTCACTTCACAGAAGTCCCTTCGGCCATCTTGAGATAGTGTGCCTGGGTTCTTTCAACCATTGACTATTTATCAGGTACTTAGCCTTGTTGGGATCTGAGTCATAGACTTCTTGTGCTTGTTGTATTGAGATTTTAGTGTACTCCATTTGTGGGACTCTGAAAACAATATCAAAGAAATCAAGGTCAAGTCTCAATATCTCCTACCTAGAGGAATCAATCACACTTTTGTTTTCCCTGATGTAATGGGATGCAACTTGGAGGACAAACTCTGTATTGTGTGTAAAAGTAGGGAAAATGGACACTAGATGTAGATTACTATGCACAATGGCTCTCAAAGAGTATTCAAGAGGCTTTTGCTTAGTTCTTTTCACAAAATCAACGAGGTCTTGATGACCAACCTCAGTGTCTTTTATCTCATCCACCTTTGAAATTACTACTGTCGGCGGATAAACACCTTGGTACTTGTATTTCATTTTTCCTTTAGCCTTTGAAGATGATGGAGGCTTCTTGGTTGTCATCTGAGAGTAATTTGATCAAAAAGATACAACTTTGAGGATCCTTGACTAGATCTGAAAAGGAACTACAAAGATGGTGAATCAAAAAACATTAGTCAAAAAAGTAGCATTGGGATGCATGAAGTGAGCAACAATGTTGAGCAAGCATGTAGTGAGTGATGAGGCATGAAAAATGATGCAAGAGCAGAGAAACAGGGTTCAGAGTGAAGATAGAGCAATTTGGAGTGTTTTAGAGAAAAAGTTGGGAAAAGTGTAAGGGAGCTGAAAATCAATGCCCTTGCACTTAGGAAAATGCGTTTGGGTGGAATGGTGCTGAAAATCAACACCCTTGCACTTTCATGTGTAAGTTTGAAAATAATATGTCAAGGTGCTAAAAATCAATGCGCTGACACTTAACTTCTTGAAGGCACAAGTTGTAAGTGTAATGGCGTGGAAAATTAACACCTTCACAAATGATGGAAAAGCACTCCAGTGTAGAGTGGTGATTTTCACAGCTCCTACACTAGGAGTTAGTGAAAAATGATGAAGTGCAAGAGCATGTAAAAATTCTACTTGGACATGGAAATGCATGTGTCCTTCAATGTTGATACTTGGAACATGTTTTGGCGTAATGGCCTTGCATTTCACCGCCATGGCATTCATTTTTAATCCATGAAACAAGTTATTTCAAAACCCGTGCATGTTTTCATCACTTGGAATGAGAGAAATAATAAGAGATACAAGGGCGCACACTAAGACAAACCAAAACCCTAAGGAAGACCATGAAGAATGCCCGACTGGAGAAAAGGGCACAATTAGAAACTCAAACACGTGAGAAAGGAATGAAAAACCAACACACATTGAAGGAACGACGAAAGAATGGAGAAGAGGCAAGAAACATGTTTGAAATGAATGAAAGCTAAAAAGAAAACAAGGTAAAACTTGAACGTATTTGTAGACCAAAGAAAACTTTACAAATTATTTCCAAAAATGAAAGGAAAGAAAGAAACGATGGGAGAAAAATGACCTACCTTCAAGAAAAGCAAAAGAAACCTCAGCTTTGAATCAAGAAATCTCCAAAACACAATTTTGCAAGTAGATGAGAAGTCTCCAGCTCAAAGAAGAACGCAAGAGAAATGGTAGGAATGAAGTGAGCCAAACCAAAAATCACGTTTAAGTGATTAGTAAAAGCAATAAATGCAACATAAGTCTCAGGTTTAGTTAAGGAAAAATAAAAGGCATAAAATTGGGGAAAATGTAATCAAGACAAAAATCACCACCCATGTCAGTTTTTGGCTAAGTATAGAGACTTGGTGTAAGGGAGCTAAAAATCAATGCCCTTGCACCAAGTTAATATTTCACTTAAGTGTAGTGGCGCTAAAAAATCCTGCCCATGCACTTTTTATACTTAGCCCATTTTCATCAAAAAGTTAGAGCACTTTTTTCAAGAACCTTTGCACTTTTCACAATTTCACTAAGTATGAACAATGTGAGTTCACAGAGATACTCGTTTCAAAGGCCTTTGCAAGACGAATGCAGAGGGACGCTCAAATGGATTGTTTGAGAATTTGGAACACACTTTGAGGTGGATTGAAAATTTCCTTATTTTGCGTACTTGAGCTTCACAAACCTAGGAATCAGACAAGTTTCGTAGGGGGGTTATCTGTGGAACGAGCGTTGCTTGATTCCATGATAAAAAGTAATATTCAAGTAAGTAACGATTTTTTTATTATGTAAATAAGGGTAATCATTACCTATTTGATAGAAGTTGGATGTTAGAATAGTAGTGAAGTGTAATTAGCTAGTATACATAGATTATGGAATTAAGGGAGAATATATAACTAACATATGGAAGCTTAGAGCTTAGTTGTAATAGAGTGTTTTATAAAAGCACATACAAAAACTAATTTTTTTCAAGACATAAGACATTACATATAGCTGTCAAAAATAATATAATGTGTGTTTTGTTGCAAGTATGGGCTAGTCTAGTAGTGTTGCCATTGATGTCAACACTATTCAGTATGTTGCAAATTGTACATGTATATTTGAGATGCTGCTGAGATGTTGTGAGTACATGGAGCTATCTTATATGGTTGCAGATGTGTTGTGTTGATGAGTTTTCCAAGTGCTTTTGAGAAAATTAATAAAGAAGAGAAGTCAAAGTGATGAATGTGTTCAAATTGTGCTCTAGTATGTGCTTCACATTTCTCTTGTGTTGATCCTATGCCTGTGCGGTTCTGAATTTTTCATTACGGTGATTTGATGGTGATATATTCTAAGTTTCAGTTTTTGGTGAGATGGTATGTGAAAGTTGTGTCCACTAGTATGTGTGTTCTACCGGAAGAGTTGATCTTCTATGGACTGGGAGACATGTTTCCTACTCTGCAGTCCTCCACTGGTTTGTTTCAAATCTTGCAGATCTGGGATTTGTCTTATGATCCAGTGTTCTTTGTGTCTTGGCAGAGAAGGTTGAAGTTTAGTAATCTGGAAGTCATGTTTCTATATTCTAGTGCAGGTTTGCATAGTTCAAATGATTTGGTGAAAGGTATTCAGTGTATGAAGTATATTGTTTTGTTGCGGACGTATCTGAAGAAGTCTAAGATGAAGTCTCATGAATAATGAAGCGTGTTGAGGTGTTTGTGTGTCATCTTCATGTTGGGAAGCGTGTGCATCATTGTTCATTTGTGTTTTCATTAGGTTTGGCCGACCTAGTGTTTACACTTCATTCGAAGAATATAAATTAATTAAGGAAGTGTGTGGTTGATTCGAGAATGTTATTTTTTGATCTTGAAAAATAATTTTATTGGTCCACTCTTATTCCTTTCCACTGCAAGAATTTTGAGTTGCTGACCTAATTTGAATTTATGAAATAGGTTATTTGTGGTTGACCTTGGAAAATGCTTCTAAGGTTGAGAATGGTATAAAAGCAAGATGAATTGTGAATATTTGTATGATAGTGTGATGCAAAGTGATGAAAGTGAGCCACAAATCATAAGAACAGAAGTGTGTGTGAGTGAGTTGTGATAGCAGTTTTTCAGTGTGTTGAAGGCAGCGAGCTGAAGGTTTCTGCAATCCTGTAAATGTGCTTTAATTATTGTGGTGGATCTTTTGTTCTCTTTTGTATTTGTAGGTAGTGAGCCTCCCTATTGGATAGTGAGTTCTTTGTAGGCAGTGAGCCTTTGTATTTGGACAGTGAGTCCTTTGTAGGCAACGAGCCTTTGTATTTGGACAATGAGTCCTCTTTTGGGTAGTGAGCCTCTATATTCAGTTTTATAATCTTTATATTGTGAGTTAACCCTCATTGTGGTTTTTCCCTCATTGGGTTTTCCATGTAAAAATATGGTGTTCATTGTGTTGATTTACTTTTTGTAATTTATGTTTCATGTTGATATCTAATAACAGAATAGTGTGGTTGAAGAATTGATAAGTGATAAAGTTTTAAGTTTGAGCTTGTGTGACAATTGATTCACCCCCCTCTCAGTTGTCCTGCACCTATTTAACATGTTTTATATCTCAATATAATGTGTGTTTTTTTTGTTTTTGTAGACATTTATTGATAAACTCCAAGAAGGGGATACAATTGAGGTGTTTGATCCACATGATGGTGTTGTTGTGGGCATTGGGTAGATTCACTCACTATCTATTGTACATGGAGTCACATTGAAAGGAACAGGAGATGCAAATGTATGTATTTTACAGGTCTCAAGTAACATACCCCTTCCTCATCAAGACAAAATAGATGGAGATATCCATCTAAAAGAGAAAATATGGACCTTCATATGATGGCCACTAAAATATTTGAAAAAAATCATAGAGAGTTAGTCATAAGTGCAGAAGAGAAAAAGAAGGGTTAGCAGCAGTAGAGTGTGGAGAATAAAGTTGCAGACAAAGAATGTATTGAGCCTGAACAAGTTGAACCCATACAAAAACCAAAAAATCTAATTTGGGTGTACATTCTATGAGTAGATCAGAGAATGTTCTATCTTACTGCACCTATAATGTAAAACCCCTCAAGATTATGTTTTTCTCTTTTTGTTTGGGTTCCACTCATTCAAACTAATGCATTATAGAAGAGGGAATATGTTGTTGTGTAAGCAGTAGACACAAAGAGCAGGCATGCGGAAAAAGAAGTAAATACATAGTAGATAAAGAGGTGTAGAGAAGAGGAAAAGTTGTAGAGAGTGCAACATACATGTATGTGTAGTTGCAAATAAGTTGCAGCATAGAATTATCATCAAAATTGTAATATCTTGCATAACAAAAAAAAAGGCATTGTAACTTGGCTTTCTCAGTCATAGCACTGAGAAACACACTTTGTAACAGTATATTTTTCAAAGCAAAGACACATTTTTGTCTTGTATCTAGTGTAAGAATATATTTTCTCAATAAAATTTTAGTATTTTGCCTTCTTAATAGTCATTTCATTATGTGCAAATGAATGATTGATTATGTTTTTCTGTGTTTTTATCTGTTTAAACCTCAATTAAAGCATTGTCTTATTTCCAATACTTATAGGAAGAAATCCCTGAACAAAAGCAATTAAATAAACTACCAATTGACTAAATATACTACCAACTAACAAAATCAATGAACCAATAAATATGACTAAATATATGATTATGCAACTAATAAACAATGTATCAATATACCTATTAGTTGACATAAATCAATGAGCAAAAAATAAAAAATAAACTACCAAATTGATCGAAATGACGATTAAAATTAATGACTAAATACACTACCAATGGACGGAAATCAGTGAACAAAATTGACTAAATAAGTGACCAGTTAACATCAATCAATGACTAAATTAACGACAAAATATACCATTGAATATAAAAATGACTGAATAAGTGACCAATTTAAAACATTCAATAACTAAATTAATGACTAAATTACACACTGCCAAATCAATCAAATTAACAACTACATCAATGACCAAATCGATCAATCAGATGACTAAATTAATGAGCAAGTCAATCACTTAGACAACTAAACCAACAACCAAATCAATCAATCAAGCGACTAAATTAACGACCAAATCGATCAACCGAACGACTCAAAATAGTTTAGTCATCAATTCGGTTGCGTTATAAATGACTAGCAATAAACTACTATTGGTCACGCGACCATGTTCAGTCATTTATAAGTAGTTTTTACTAGTTTTTTAGTCACATATTACTGTTTATGTACTAGTGATCCTCAACCTTCAACTTACTACCTCTAACAACTTCTAGCACACTAAAATGTAGACACCTTCTGCTCACTACTTTTGGTAGTCTTAGGAATTCAAGCATGCATTCAGATCTCAACACATGATCACACATTCATCATTCCATGCCACACACATCTCCAAATATTTTACCTTGCATATATATCTTTTGCAACCTCAAAAAACCTTCACTAGGTTGGCTTCAATGAAATGTATGCACCTCAAATATGAAATTCCACCAAATAGGTCTACACCAAACACTTTCATGGTGGAAAGAAGTGAAGGTGGACCACACCAAGGGTTAACCAGGACCCAAATATACAATGACATGCTACACCAAGCTTCCACAAACCACGAAGCTTGTCTATAAACAACGATAACACACTTGGTCGACCAAACTGACATTAACATTATCAAGTAACCAAATTCACACTTCACCAACCTGATGAAAGCATCTTGCAAACTATGTAGCAATATTACACAACATCGTAGAATATTCCAACATCAACAAAATATTCAAAAACGGTAGTTCAAACACATGAAACTAAGAATACTATCATCCTATGCAACCAATTAAACTGCCATAGAGATACAACTCATGAACCAAGCTTGCGAAAAAATTGAGCACTAGACAAACCAAGGGAAGGTAGATATAGGAAATATTAGCACATTCCCAAATCCACAAGATAAGAAAATTTAGCATGGAGAAATGTGAAGTAGTTCCATTTCTCTCATACATCCCTCTTCACAAACCAAAGACAATCCAACACACTGTCAAACATATCTTCTACTGTCGCATGATCCAAAACCTAAAACTTTGGATATAAAACCTTCAAAGACCTCTGATCATTACTTTCATATCACACAAGAACATCTTCAAGAGTGAAGAAATGCGGAGCAAAATACAAAATACTTTTGAGTTCACCTTGTACAATCTTTATGCAAATTTTCTCAAAAGTACTTGGAAGCCAAGTGATCCTACTACATCTGCAACACCTGCTCAACACCATACATACCATCTATAACACCTGCTAAACACCATACACATCTTCTCAACACATCCATACTAGAGGTTGACATCAATGACAACATTGATGACAACATAGTGCAACATGCTTACTAAATATAATTATTATATATAATTAATTAAATACCATACACTCATATATAGTTGAGTCCTATAATTTTCTTGGTGTAGCTAGCAATAGCTCTATTAATGAATAATAATTATTATTTTAAAATAAAAATTAATATCAAATTCTAGCCACAACCTGTGTGCCCTACCAAGAATGGTGTGAGTAACAAAGATAACACAAAACCTATATTTTTAGCTACCACATGTAGAGCTTGAACAAAGAAAAACCAATAGGAATTTCCTAGTGTTTAAGTTCAAATTAAAATCCACTATATAACTCTATGTTGCAAAATTATAATTGACAAATAACAAAAGACACTTAAACTTATTTGTAGTTGCAATAAAATCACTTACTTGTGATTTCTACGCTTCCACTCCACTCATTGTTAACTCTTCTTCTCCTTTTTCTGTCCATGACTTCCATTCCTATTCACCAACAATGCCAAATCTCCCATACTCAAATTAATAACTATCCATAATATATACACCTTGCATGTAGTAGGCCCACATTGTGACAAGAATATCACCTAACAACAAATAAGTGGAAGGAATGCCTCCTTTCCAACCTCCACAACTACCACTGCCTTGCTTGATAGGGATTTCAACTAATGCAACTATTTATTCATAATTTTACCACTACCTCCTTCTCTCTCAGGTTTTAAGCTCTTTTTTAACCTTAAACTCATAGTTTAGGTTTATGTCATTTAATTCAAAAGTGAATGAGCATGAATAATAAATATCAAATAACATGAATAATATGCCAATAAAGATAAAAGTACAAGGGTCTAAAACAATTTGGATCAACAATGTGGGAACAAAACCATAATCAATCTATGTTTGCAAACAACTAAAATATGCATCAAAACTACAATGATGATTATAACGTTCTAATGCACCATTATAAATTCACACAATCACGTAAACATTAATATAGTTCACCAACCAATTAAATGTATTCAATTAAACATGATGTACCTAATGAAAGACTAAATGGACTTAACATACACACGATCTATGATATGTGCAATAGTGTGTGCATTATTGGAACCGTGGTACTCAAACCTCCTATCCTCAATATGTTGCTCTCTCTCAGATGATGCTATCCTCTTCAAATGAGTGGGGGAATCTATCCTTGCATCCATGTCAAGGCAACAACACAATAGTGAGTCCATAAATTTTATCCTCATAATCACAAATTAACAATATAATCCATACAACATTATTTAATGTAAAAACCATGACATCATATCATCCAAGATTATTTGAATGATCATTATAAATCAAAACACATGGTCAAGATGACAAAATTAGTTTCAAGAAGCATAAAAAAGACAAAATCAAGAAAACATTCACAAAGGTACCATTGATTATTCCTACAATAAAGAAAAGACATATATCCATGCATCTAAACAATTGATTAATTGCTCAAAAAGTTTCATTTAAATTATGCAATCAAAATGAGTTGTGACGTCGAATTCAATATACTAGGTTGTGATGCAACCCTAACCTTATATAAAAAGACACGAATCTTGTAAAAATAGACCAATCCTAAATAAGAAAATAAATAAGTCAAATTCTAAACAATAAATTCATAATTAAAATTGAATTATGTATAAACTAAATTAACACAACAATAATACATTTAAAAAAAACTAAAATAATGTAAAACAAATATATAAAAGCGAAGGTATACATGCACTTTTAGCACTTATAAAATCCAATAAAGTTAAAATTGCTATTTCATTTACTTAAAAAAATGTTAAAAAAATCTATACACATATTATCCGTAACACTTCTTAATTTTAAAAACGTTTTTAAAAAGAAAGAAATGCATACTCTTTTTTTTATATTGAATAAAAAAAAAGCAGCCACAAAAGCTTTTTCTCACTTTAACTATCTTATTTTTAATTTAACTTTTTAATTTTATTTTTAATTTAACTTACCTAAATACTAATTGCTATTGCTAGGTGTTATTTTGTCACGAGACTTTGACTTGTAAGTGGGATGTCCTTTTTCTTTTACTTTAAGATGATATCGTATATTTGTTACTTAATTGATTATTGGGAACTTTATGAAGCTTTCATTTGACTATACTTATCAATACTTTATTTATTCTTTGCTTTTATTTGACTATAGTATATGTTACATCCATCTCAAATATTATAATAATTTAAAGCCCATCAAGTCTCTTTTGTCATCCAAAATGGAATCTTAACTCAATAAAGTGGATATAAAACTCCTTCCATCACACTACTTTTAATTTTAGTGGAGTTGGGTAATGCTTTTATTCCATCTAAATCATGTTATGTATAATGCACTACATCCATCATTTTATTTCCCTCAATTTGGTTGGACTACTTCTTTACCACTAATCTCATAATCATTACCATTGTTTGTTTTCCTTTTTACCTTTCACTTAGAACACTAATTTGTATCTCTTCTTATGGTTAGGAAGGGTAATTATATATGTGAAATGAAATGGTCATCAACATAAATAAGTAGACTACAAAATGAGGTGGATTATAGAATTATTATTCTATAATATAGTTTTGAAATAAGAGAATTTAATTAAATATTTTGGTTTGATTTTTTTAATGTAGAATTAATTTGATAAGTATTTTGTTTGTAGTTTTAATTTTATAGTTGACCGTTTATATATAATATTGTATATTGTGTTTTTGTTAGGGGAGAGGTTGGTAGTTTCATATCTTAATTTCTTTATCCTATAGTA
The DNA here is from genome assembly GCA_007258455.2 of Sequoia sempervirens. Classification (NCBI taxonomy): domain Eukaryota; kingdom Viridiplantae; phylum Streptophyta; class Pinopsida; order Cupressales; family Cupressaceae; genus Sequoia; species Sequoia sempervirens. Next base: position 17,733 of record VDFB02263738.1, read on the forward strand.
AGTCTAATTTCTATGAAAAAATTTAGTATTCTTTTGTAGGTGAGTTAAGAGCACAAAATATTGTTTGTAATTCTAGACATCGATGATATAACCACATCAACTATGCCTTCATTGAGTTGTCCAAGAACACCCCTAAAAGATTACACTAAAACATGCACATTAAATCATGTATTATTGATCACCATATATGTTACCAGATGTTTGATTATTTCTTTAATATAACATATGAAAATATATACTTTTACTCCATTTTTTAAGCACAAATATAAAGATGATTAATGTTCAACAAGTAATGAGTAAAAATTATAAAAAAATAGACTCATTGTTGCACAACATCATAATGACTAGTTTGATACAAAATCATTAAAAAGTAAGTTTCTTATTGACAGATTAAGTTTAATCTTTTAATATGGACTAAGATTCATAAGTACCAATGTAGTCTAAATTTCTAAGATCTATGAAAACTGTAGCTGAAAGAAGTATGCCATTTGTATAGCTCTAAAGACTATGTTTAGGATTGTCACCTTCCTCCAACAAAATCCTAAATTAATTTTGATAAAGAATGATAAGTATTTAAGCATCTTAAAAAATTGTAATTTTATTTTCTACATCAACTTTACTTACACTATTAATTCAACCCAAAATTTACATATTTGTCTCCCAACTCAAATTAAGTTACAAATTTCAGTTATATGTCAAAGCTCCATATAGCTTAGGAGGTTCTTAATTTGTATTTCACCTATATTTGTAAGAGGAATGAAGGAGAATTATCCCAAAGTTTGTGAGTTTGTTCCCATCTTTAAATAAATATCTATTTACTTGCTATTGACAAAAAATGTAACAATTTGTTTAGAAATTGACATTTTATACTACAATTTACGTTTTTTGTCAAGACAAAATAAAGGTTATGAATTGCATAACATGGAGCTCCTAATATATAACTCTATTCATATCTAAAAGAGAGGTCATGTTATCATAATAATGATTATAAATTATTGGACTTTAAACAAAGAGGTCTTCTAAGGTATTTAATACTTAATCCATTAGTGATGTTATTTCCTAAGAATCTCGATGATGAGAATTCAAGTGATTAAATTACAAAGCATCTTCTCTATTCAAATTATCTAGATACTTAATAATTTTAATCTTTTTTAATCTACCCATCAAATCATGATGTTCTTTTATAACCATTTCTTTAATTTTCCATGTATATAAAATGCTTTATAGAGGAGGAATCAAGTATACCTTAAATCTACATAATATTCAATCATTCTTGTTTCCAAAGTTTTTTTGATTCTCTAATATAATTATAAACAAGAATCAAATACACTACTATTTCAATTTTTAAATTCATTAAATCATTTATAAATTTTAAAATTAAAAAAATAACTTTCATCTTCTTTAGCCACTTTGAAACCTTATTTATAATATCTTAAAGACTATGAATGAGGTTGTGCTTAAATGACAAGGTCATAGGATTCTCACAATGGAGATCCAATTCTAATCCCCAAAGTGACATCTTTATGTTGGAATTCAGATCCATGTTCTAATCCCCAGAGTGACATCTTCTATTGGAATTCAAAATGATGACTTTGGAAATTCCATTACAAATTATTAGTGAAATAAAGTTAATTGAATGATTTTAAGTCAAAGAACTTCTAAGAGGAGGAGGTCTCCTTGTGACCTCCATTGGTGTGTGACCTCCATTGGTGTCTTGAGTCTAAATAATCACTCTTATCAATAGAAAAAACAAATAATTTTATCATATATAAATTTAACTTTTTTTTTGAAAAAATAAAAATCTTCGCTAATATCTCACTTCGACCAGTCATCTTCAGAACGTACAGGATAATCTGAAAAGTAAAAAATAGCGAGAAAAACAATTCCAATTTGGAAGCACTGTTATCATCTATAACCCTCAATGATGTAGAGAATAATCCAAAAACTCCCACCTAACAGCAATCTCGAATGCTCCCGAACTAGAGAAGTTCAATTTCACACGTGGGCATACAAAACAAAAGTGTGTGCTTGATTCATATTACTGAGTCTCCCTATAATTTGTCTGGAATACTATTACCACAGTTTCTCCATTAAGCTTGGGATGAATATGCCACCTCAACCTTAATAATCCCACGGTATATTTCTCAAAAACAATATTCAACTGGTCGATTATGCCTTTTACTCCACGACCATTTTCAGAATTATGATCTTCTTCGGCTCACCAGATCAATTGGGACTCGCGAAATCCATCACTCCACTATTTCTTTCATTATTTCCACGTCCGTTATAGCAGTCAAGATCGAAGTTCTAATTCTGGATGCCACTTCACAGGTAAATTCAAATCTTGTACGTTTTTTGAAACTGTAAAATCTAAACTGGGCTCGGTCGCAATTATTCTCATTAAATTGACAAGGATAACATTATTGTGGCCTGTTTTATCCAAAAGATTCTCTAGGGTATCGAATTTTGATATATAAGTGTTCTTTTCTACGCCGCCAGTTGTTTTGGAATTGGGTTCAATTTTTTGTGTGATTCAGAAGAAACCCAAATTCTATTTGATGCCCTTGTGTTATCAGATCGAAAGATGTTTCCCATTACCGTTTTTGAAACCCTATGCAATGAAGCTTACTTGGAAGTACTCTGAAGTTGGGTTTCCTGTTCAAGTCTCTGAGGTTTTCTGTTTTTCTAATTCTAAATTTTAATAATTTTCATCAAATTGGTTTCTAATTTTCTCCCTGAATTTTGATTGATTAATTTTTAATTGTAAAAGCTGAGAGTGCTTTAGAAAAACAGAATTGGCTTCCCCGAAATAAATCATTTTAAAATGAATGTGAAACACTTGAAACCCATACCAGACGAGCCTGGGCGGGAACAAGATCTGTATGGGGTTCTGATGTTGTCTCACAGACATTATCAGAATTATGCCCCTGATATTCTGTTTCTATAACCGTGATATTATGATGTATATTTGTGTATGAAGTGGCTGACATGTGAGATGCAAAATCAGGTCAAGCCTAGGCCTCGGTTGAGCTCTAAGAATTAGTTTTTCTGTTTGTCTGATCAAGGAATTAGATGTTATAAAATTAATTTCCATCTTATACGTTGTGGGTGTAAACCCTTAGTCAGTTGTGTGATGTTCTGTACAAATGAGGTCAAGGCTATGCTTCGGTTGAGCTGTTGGCAATATTTTCTGTTTCTCTGATCAACGGATCAGGGCCTTTAACGTTAAGTTTTAACTTTCATCTTACAGGTGTTGCACATAAGTCTTAGTTAGCTGGGTGGCCGTTCTTCACACATATGATCAAGGCAATGCTTGGTTTGAGCTCCTGGTATCCTTTCCTGTTTATTTGATCAAGGTAATGTAGTTTTTAACTTCCATCTCTCTATATGCTGAATTTAGGCCAAAGATACAGATCTCTACGGCTTCTGAGGATTGAACACAACTGAAAAGCCATAAAATTATTGGTTGACCGTGTTTGATGAAAATGATTGCCTCTAATGAAGTAATCTTTTTCAGTGCAAGCTTTGGAGAGGGTTCAAATTGGGATTTGTGATTAAGAACCAAATTGTAGCCTAGTGCAAGGATCTAGATGGCTGCAGCCTATAGGTCTGCTGGTCAGGGATGTCCATTGTAACTGTGTCTACTGAAGTATACTTTATGTACAGAGCTTTCTATTCTTTTAAAGACGTTCAATCACAGCATTAGCTTAAAACAGTCACCAGACATGTTTGCAAAACTAATGGGCAAGCGGCTAAGTCGCAAGCCTGCAAAATCTGAGACCAATGGAACAGGGGTACCTACACATTCTGTGAAAGTTCTGGACGAGCCCTCAAAGGTCTCCGTGGATAAGGTGACTTCACCTGCAAGAAATGGATTAAGCTCTGTGAATCCTGAGCTGCTTTTAAATGTTGAGACATTAAAGTCAGTAGAAGCTGCAAATAATGACTTAGGAAATAGGGTTGTTGCGGCTCTTGCAGTCCCTACTCCTGCAGTCCCTACTCCTGCCTCACATGCATCTCCAATGGAAGTGAATGCCATGATGAATATAGCAGGTGATGATTTTGCTCCTGATGAAACTACTGATGGTACTACAGTCACTGTTGAACCTATACCACTATTAAGAGATGTTCCTGTATCTGAAAGGCATGACCTATTAATTAAAAAATTGAGTCTTTGCTGTCAATTGTATGATTTCTTGGACCCCAAAGAGAATGTTACGGAAAAAGAGATCAAGCGGCAAACCTTACTTGAGATTGTTGACTATATCCAGTATGGAGCAGGGAAATTTACAGAAAGCATTCACAGGGATATTGCCAATATGCTTGCAGTGAACCTTTTCCGTTCCATGCCTCCAGCTTACCATGAAAGCACGGGATCTGAGAAACTTGATAGAGAAGAAGAGGATGCCTGCATGGACCCTGCATGGCCGCATTTGCAGTTAGTGTATGAGGTCTTCTTACAATATATAATATCTACAGATACAGATCCCAGAATAGCAAAGAGGTATATAGACCGCATTTTTGTGATGAGACTACTTGACCTGTTTGATTCTGAAGATCCCCGTGAGAGAGAGTATTCAAAGACTATATTGCATCGCATTTATGGGAAATATATGATGCACAGGCCTTTCATACGAAAGGCAATTAACAATATATTCTATCGATTCCTTTATGAAACAGAGAGACACAATGGTATTGGAGAGTTGCTAGAAATTCTGGGAAGCATAATAAATGGTTTTGCATTGCCTCTAAAAGAAGAACACAAACTCTTTTTAGCAAGAGTTCTTATTCCTCTACATAGGCCTAAATGCATATCTTTTTACCATCAACAGTTATCGTACTGTATCACTCAGTTTGTGGAAAAAGACTACAGATTAATAGATACTGTTATCAGGGGTCTGCTGAAGTTTTGGCCTGTCACAAATAGCCAGAAGGAAGTTATGCTTCTAGGTGAGTTGGAGGAACTTCTAGAAATAACTCAATCCCCAGAATTACAATGTTGCATGGTCCCTTTGTTTCAACAGATTGGCCGTTGCCTGCAATGTTTACACTTCCAGGTTTGTAATTGAACTTCCCCTAATTTATTTTGCATATTGATCCATAATTAGAATATAAAATTCTATAATTAATTCATCAACATAAAATTCATTGCTCAGGTAAACGAAATTTGCTTAGGAAAATAGTGAATTTGTGCTTAGAAATAATTTGTTTGAGTGTTGTAAATAAGATAGTTTATTGTACACATAAATTGCAACAAACATGAACTAAAAACATCACAAGAATTTAGCATAAACAAAAGAGGTTACCATAGAGAACCCACAGTGAGAAGAAACTCCACAAGAGTATCTTTACTGTATTGTTACACTTGCAATTGCTCTGCATTTTACTGCAAATGTACATTTTCTTATTGCATTCAATTCTGTAGAGAACTCTCAACAAAGACACTATCAATCTTTGCATGAAAGAATGAAAGGAATGCCTTATGATGATCCCTTTAGAATGTATATATACAAATTCAACAAAGAAGGATCCAACAAGAAGCTGTAAAGCCAAACACCCATAAGAGCCACCAATTCAAACCATTCAGCGAAAACTTCTAAGACACTTTCAGCTGCTACTTTATTTTTTCTAGTGATTTTTTCATAGACAAAACTATTTGTTGCTTTCTGCTTTGTTTCATAGGAACCTGCTTCAACCGTGTTTGATTCAAAAGTGTTAAGATCATGTTAGGACCATCTGCAACCAATTTAAATCCTTGTACAAACTTTCATACTTTACTCTCGAAGAGAATCATCAAATAGGAGTGTTACATACTTGGTCTATTTTACTAGTGTTTGAGAATAGTGGCTTAGTAAGGTGAACTTGCTAACTTTTCATGATCCAGTTCAGATTGTATCTGCCTAACTAGGAGGTTTTTTGGCTTCTGAAGCTTAGGTAATTGATGAGGGAAAAGTTCCCCCATTTTCTTCTTTGAATATCCCTTTTCTTTGCTAAACAATTGTCCTTTCAACCACACTTGCCAGGTTTCTTGTTTTTCCTCCTTGATCTCCTTACCTTATTCTGCAATACCACATCCTTGTCTGACTCTTTTTGAGAGGATTCTGCCCCCAGTAGCTTAGGAACTTGATGAAGGAAAAGTTCCCACACTTTATTCTTTTGATATCACTGGGCCCTGCTTGGTAACTGTCCTTTATCTTCATCCCTGTGAGCATCACCTAGATGAAATGACTGCTAAGTGTACTGTTTATTCTCATGAGAGATGAGTTTGTGTGAACCACTACTCATTAAATATGGGTCAATGAGTTTGACTCAAAAAATAATGCTATTGAATCCTTATATAAATATCATAATTTGATACATTGTGGAAAATATCTCCTACTCGTCAACTGTCCTTTCAACCACATTTTTCAACTTTCTTGTTTTTTCCTTCTTGATGTCCTTATCTTAGTCTGCAATACTACATCCTTGTCCTACTCTTCATGATCATTAGATGTAGGGTCTTCGATTGAAGTTAATTAAATCACTTATTTTTTGTCAGCTAGAATAGAAATCTTGATGAGATGTAATATTTCAATATTCATAATGGAATATAATTTCTTGTATGGAGACTTCCAAATGCATTGTTGATGATATATACAGCTTCTGTCATTTCCTTCCAGCATATCGATTGTTCTTGGTTGATAAATTAAATGATAGCCAAGAGGCTATTTAATTTATATATGGCACGAGTTTTGAAGAATCTTTATTTAATGAAGAATTGTATGAGGCCGACCTCATTCTACATTGTCTATATTTTTCTCTTTTGGCGTGATCTCTTATATTACTTATTGGTGGCCGACTTTCTTGAGGACGACCTTCCTCTTATTGGTTGCGTCTCTTTACATAGCCGACTTGCATTTAATCGGGCGGCGTCCCTTCATATTGTATTTATATGAGTTCACTCTCTCATTATCATCATCAAGTAAGTTCGATATTCTTTCTCTTATCAAGAGTGCGATTTCCTTAAAGAGCAGTTGGCGAATTCCTACAAGTGCAGATTGTAATCTTACAAGTGCAGATTGTAATCTGTGTGATTGCATCTAGAGTTGATGCTATTCTTAATTTCTTGGCCCTTGAGTTTGGCCTCATTGTACAAGAGAGTGTTGTTCTTCAATAATATATATAAGAGAGTTTTGTTGCTGGGTTTTTCTCCCTCAAGAGGAGGGTTTTCCCAGGGTATCTGATGTGATATTGTGTCCGATTGAATTAATTTTCTGTGCATTAAATCTGATCATTAAAATTTACATGGTATCAGAGCGGGTTTGAGAGGATCGTGATCAGGTTATTTCTAATCAGCATACCCTTCTTGTTCATTTGTCTACATTAGTCAAGATGGTGAACGGTTTGAAGATTGAGGATAGACTCGAGGGAGCATCTAACTTCACTTCATGGAGATTTAGGATCATGCTTACCTTGCGTGAAAATGACTTGGGTGAGTTCGTGGAGTCTAGTGTTCCTGAACCTGAGGAGGAAGAAGAGAAGTTGCAGTGGGTGAAGAAAGATATTAAAGCAATGAAGATATTGGTTGATTCCGTCAAGGATCATATTGTGCCTATCGTCTCTAAGTTGAAGACAGTGAGAGACATGTTCAAAACATTGGAAGAGATGTACGAAATCAACAATACCAGCCGAGTGCTTGCACTGAAGCAACAACTTCATGTGAAGATGGCGAAAGGTGAATCAGTGATTGCATACTTTATGAGGATTGCAGATTTGAGAGATCAGCTCGACAATAGGGGCATATGGTTGATGACAAAGACTGACTTGCGTCATTCACGGTCTACCTTTGTCTGGGAATCTTACATTCAGTGAACTGCAAGATCAAAATTGCCTAAGTTTGATCGCCTAAGACTCCATGATTGCATTCAAGAGGAAGCAGCGCGATGTCAAAGTTCAAAGAATGAAGACATTCATGTTCTCGCCTCCCATGCTTCAAAGAAGAAAGGAAAAGATGGAAGGAAAGGATTCTTCAAGAGGAATCGGGACAAGGGAAATGATGATGAACCTCCATTCAAGAAGAAGAGGGATATGTCCAAGATTCAATGCTTTAGGTGCGATAAGTTTGGGCACTTCGCCAAGTATTGTCCAACTAGACCTAAGCAACAAGTTACCGTTGCGGATGTTGATGATGCTTCTCCGCAAAAGGATTCAAGTGAATATTTGTTCTACTCAGCATTGGTAAGCAGTGTACCTAACGACACCAACACTTGGCTGATCGACAGTGGTGCTTCACGACATATCACTGGTTTTAAGGAGCACTTATCAAGTTTGGTGGAGAAGGAGTCTTCCGAGCAAGTCATTATTGGAGATGATGCTAGCTACTCCGTGAAAGGATTTGGGGCCTCTTCACTTCATTTGGATTCTGGCATCACACTTCCTGTTTACAATTTTTATGGGGTCCAGTTTCAATCTATTTCTATTTCACTTCTGGAAGATAAAGGATACCTATGTTGCCTCTCCAAAGGCAAAATTTAGTGGATGGAGAACTCTAGCCTAAGGATACCAAGTAATTGGAGTTAGACATGAAAGTCCGAGAAATCGCACACTTCATGTCGCCAGCTCACTACACTTCCGAGCCTTACCTATAATGGAGAAGATGGTGTCGGGCCTTCCTAAGTTCAACCAGGAGCATGGAGGTACTTGCAAGGGCTGCGCTTTGCGTAAGAATATAAAAGCCCCTTTTCATAGTAGAGAAAATAGATCTAAGTGTATGTTAGACCTTATTCATTCTGATTTATGTGGTCCTATGTCTGTTGCGTCTTCGAGTGGATTCTTGTATTATGTTCTTTTTATTGATGACCACTTTAGGAAGACTTGGATTTATTTTTTGAAAACTAAAGAGTCTGAGGAAGTATTAGATAGGTTTAAGGAATTTAAAGCCTTGGTAGAAAATCTTTCTGGTAAAAGAATTAAGGTCCTCAGATCTGATAATGGTGGAGAATACACCTCTGGCAGTTTTCAGAATTTTTGTATTAATGCAGGGATTAAGAGGGAGTTCTGTGTCCCCTATAATCCTCAACAAAATGGTGTTGCGGAAATAAAGAACAGGACAATCGTGGAAGCAGCGAAGGCCATGATCCATGATCAAGATTTGCAAACCTTCTTATGGGCGTGTTTTCAGGACATCATGATATGTTCTAAATAAAGTCCTCATACATCTGAGGAATATGACTTCGATGGCTTCATGCGGAAGAAGCCTGAAGTCAGTCATTTGAGGATCTTTGGATGTCCTGTCTATGTTCATGTTCCAAAGGAAAAGAGAACTAAGTTGGAGCCTTCTGGCAAGAAGGGAATATTTGTGGGCTACAGTAAGACATCAAAAGCCTACAAAATATACATTCCAGGACAGAAGTTGATCGAGATCAGTAGGGATGTCACATTCGAGGAAGATGTTGCATTCAAGAGATCCAGGGGCATTCATATGGAGATCGATAATGAAGAGTCTCCTCAGGATATGGAAGTTGACCATACTCCTGAGATTCAGAGGGAGACTTCAGAACCAAAATAAGATATTGATCCTGTTGAACCCATGAAACCTACTGATGGGCCTACTGACATTGTTATTGGGAGAAAGAGACCTCTATGGGCCAAGCGTACTATGCAAGAGGCTGAAAGTTTTGCAGCTCCTAGAGGCACATTCAGAGAAAGTAAAAGGTCACATAAGTTCTCTAGTTATGTTGTCTTAATGAGTCAGATTATAGAATCTAAGCCTACCTGTGTTGAGGAAGCATCTAATCATCAGGTTTGGAGAGATGCTATGACAGAAGAGTATCAGTCAATTCTTAAAAATGATGGTTGGGACATTGTTCTTGGACCCGAGGACAAGTCTGTGGTATCTTCTAAATGGCTCTTCAAGATCAAGCATGTTGTAGATGGGAGCATTGAAAAATACAAAGCAAGATTTGTGGCTTGTGGGTTTTCTCAGAAAGAGGGAATTGATTACGAAGAAACATTTGCTCTTGTTGCTCGCTATACTTCTGTCAGAACCATCATTGCTATTGCTGCATCTAGAGGATGGAAGATTCACCAGATGGATGTGAAGACAGCCTTTCTCAATGGAGTGATTGAGGAAGAGGTTTATATAGAGCAAATCTCTAATTTGATTGAGGTTCAAGTGGAAGGAGTCACATGTTTGCAAATTGAAGAAGGCCTTGTATGGTCTTAAGCAGGCTCCTCCTGCATGGTACGGAAGGATTGATCGGTACCTGTCAAGTTTGGACTTCTTGAAGAATGATGTTGATTCAAATCTCTACTTCAAGGTAATCAATGGTGATGCATTAATTTTGGTTTTATATGTTGACGATCTAATCCTTACTGGAGAAGATCACCTGATTCTTGAGTGTAAGAAGGAGTTGACTTCGGAATTTGAGATGGACCTTGGGCTCATGCATTACTTCCTTGGATTAGAAGTCTGGCAGAAACCAGATGAGATGATTCTAAGTCAAGGAAAGTACACCATTGATATATACTCTGCAGATTCATACATGGATTGTAAATCCAAGTCTACAACGGAGACCAACCTACATGGGAGCTTGGAAGGAGGCCAGCTAGTCAGGATTTGGTGGATCCTAGTCAGGTATGACAGCCTAATTGATCATTGATGTATCTAGTTAACACTCAGGACCAATATTTGTTGTTGAATGCATCCTAAGCTGCTTTTATGTGATCCAGATAGATACATCTTTGTTGTTTTAAACATATCTTTGAGATACTTGGCGCGGGGTACAGCTTGGATATGGGTTGAGGTATTCTTCGCAAATGCGTAATTTGGAGTTATATTGCTCATATAGATTCTAATTGGGTAGTGTGTGTCATAGATCGGAAGAGCACCCTCCTGTTATCTACTCAGCTGGGTTCGCTTAAGGATTTCCTCGGTGCAGAGGGGACGGCCATCCCAGAGTACTGAGTATAACAGAGGCATAGTATATTGCAGCTTGTATGGCAGCTCGGGAAGTAGTGTGGCTTCGTGAGCTCCTTGCAGGATTGTTTGGACAATCAATGGAGCCTACTATCATTCATTGTGATAATCAAAGTTGTGTGAAGCTTTCTGTCAATCCTATGTTCCATGACAGAACCAAGCACGTTGAGATCAAGTACCACTACATTAGAGATATAGTATTGCGGAAGGCTGTACAGTTGAGGTACATCGATTGATGGTACGCATTTACGATATTCTCACCAAGCCTCTCTCCGTGATAAAGTTTGTGTACTTTCGAGATAAGCTTGTATGGAGAATCCAAATTTCGACTCCAGAAAGGGTCTCGTGATCGCCGAGCCTTGTTTAATGAGTTCTTCTCCTCGTGGAGAAGTTCGAGAGGTGAAACTCCTTGGTTAATGCATTTTCAGGATTTGAGAATTGTAGAGGCAGTTTGTTATACCGCATTTTTCCTGGAAGAGATTTGAGGTGAAAGCCCTGTTTCCAGAACTCTAAGCTTCAGAAATATGTTTGACAAGTGTGTGGACTCCATTTTATTGATATGTTGTAATTTGTGTTTCACCCCTCCTCAAGAGTCATGGTGAAAGTCAATGCTGAGGTGATGAACATCATGCAAGATGAACACTTGTACTTACCATAATATGTTGTAGCATATGGTTGATATCGTGGTTGAGGTTTTATATCCATATCACAAATGAGGTGATATTTTTCTTTTCAAGTTATTTGGCTGCAACCACCTCTAGTAGACATCACGCTGAGGTGATAGTTGTCTTGTATAGTCAAGCCTCCCTGTCTAAGAGGGAGTGTTGGCTGAGATATATACAGCCTGGGCTATTCCTTCCAGCATACTGGCCCAAGAGCTCTTGGTTGATAAATTAAATGATAGCTTCAAGAGGCCATTTAATTTATATATACACGAATTTGAAGAACTTCATTTAATGAAGAACTGTAATATACAACCTCATTCTACATTGTCTTAATGCTTTGTTCTATCTCTTATATTACTACTGACTGAGGACGACCTGATTGAGGCCCATCAGACACATCTCCTCATTATCATCATCAAGTAAGTTCGATATTCTTTCTCTCATCAAGAGTGCGATTTCCTTAAAGAGCAGTTGGCGAATTCCTACAAGTGCAGATTGTAATCTGTGTGATTGCATCTAGAGTTGATGCTATTCTTAGCCCTTGAGTTTGGCCTCATTGTACAAGAGAGTGTTGTTCTTCAATAATATATATAAGAGAGTTTTGTTGCTGGGTTTTTCTCCCTCAAGAGGAGGGTTTTCCCAGGGTATCTGCTGTGTTATTGTGTCTGATTGAATTAATTTTCTGTGCATTAAATCTGATCATTAAAATTTACATGCATTAGTACCCACTTATTTAAAAATCTTCAAATGGACTTTACTAAGCGTTTTTAATTTCCTTATTGCAAATAACAACCATACCTTGACCCCAGCTTCAAACTTCTGACCAACTTTATGTTGATCATGTCTCTCTTTGTACTTAGCTTGAGACTCTATTGCACTTTGAAATGTAAATCGCTTACCCTTAAAAATATCCTAGCTTTGCTGATTTCCACAGAGGAAAATTGGAAACCTAGAAAATCTCAGAGATGGCTGTAGCTAAAGAAATATGTGAAACTCAGTTAATAGCTCTTCCATTTGCACAGCCAAATTGTTGATTTCTGCAACATGCAGGAAAAAAGATAAACTGCTAAACCATGCATGCTACATCTTCAAATGCACTCTTAAAGATAAACTGCTAAACCACCTATGCTGCATCTTCAAACATATCTTTGTGCATTTTTATAGAGGGCAGCCCATGGGTCCACCTGGGTCCAGCCTTGGTTTGCTTGAGGCCCTTAAGGAATCTGGGATGCTTAGGGCAGACCCTGGGTGAACCCCAGGCTGTCCCAGCCCTGAAGCGGACCCATATGGGTACAGTGGGGAAGGTTCTGAAGAACCCCGTAATATAGGTAAAAACCAATGTTGGCAAGGGGACAATTTGGTATACAATAGGAGCTTATGCCCAATCACTTTCTTAGGCAGCATACACTCAGGCTCTTGGAAAAATTCCGTAAGTGCTGCAACTTGTGAGTATATGTGCTAGATGAAGGCCTGTATTTGACTACCTCTTTATTTTGCTCATAGAAGCAGATATCTTTAAAATATCATGATATTCTGGATCTCAAGAGCCTGGCTGATGTTTTTTTTGGAAACATCCTGACATTTTCAAAATTGTCTTGATTGACAATTTGACTGCAGTTTTGTCCAATAATATTGCTAGATATTGGCAATATATTCTGATATATCAATATTATGTAATGTCCCCTTTTTAGTGTAAGCACTTAACCCCAAATCTTGCATTCAAAGTGTTTCTCAAAGAGACATTAGAAATATTAGAGGTCAATAAATTTTGGTAATAACATCTAATAAGATCAAAGATGATACAAATAATTCATTCTTATCAAAGGATCATCATTTCCTTCACTATAAATGATTCTTCTATAATACATTTCATAAGTATATTAGGGTAAATATCAACATCTCTCAAGATCACATAGATGGAATCATACTATTTATCATCATAGTGAATGATTAGTCATTATTACTTATAAGGCTCACTAATTGCTACAAGCACCATTATTGGATAGTTGGGGATCGTATAATATACATATGTATATGCCTAAATATATACTCACCGATTGTTATTTGTCACTCTAATTCTCACATACTTATTCAGCCTAATATATTTTCAAATATATTCATACATCCTGATGTACTTAATATATTTATCAAATATCAACTATTAGTATCTATCTTTAATTAACATAAGCTTGAAATCATAATCTAGTTCTTTACAGTCACGAATTAATCATTATCACATAATTGAATATAATACATAAATATATGTATAACTATCAATTACCATAAAATATATTTATCAACATATGAATTGCATATACAGAAAATATATTATATTTAACATATTTATATTCGTCATATATATTTTAAATAGTATATGACAAATACCAACCTTTACTACATTCTTTAATTCATTCATTTAGTATCATTTATTTATTCTTGATTAGTTTTCAACATAAATAGTAATTATTTAATTTATAACAGAAATTACCTTTCTGTCTGGATGGGTCTGCAGATACCCCTTTCTCTCTTCCACCGTACTCCCTCCTCTTTCCTATGTTCCCTTTTTTTCTTATATGCTTTTAATCTCCCACTCTCTCCTCCTCAGATCGCTGGCTGTGTTTGCCTAAATTCTGCTTAATCTCTCAGAATACGTGATTTCCAGAGGGTATCCTTTTTTGTTGCTCCCGTGATTTATTTCTCCTCATATCTTTATTCTCCTCCCTCCTCCCTCCTTTATTTCTGTTTGCCTTTCAAAATGCTTATGTCTCCTCAAAAGACACACCCTTTTGGACTGATATGACCACTCGATGGGTCATTACCTTTTAGACTTAACCATTGTTGATAAAAATAATTATATCTACTTTAATCGATGCCACTCTCTCTAATATGTAGCCAATCTGTATTTATTTATAATCTGTTTTTGGCATGATATGTCTTTGTTTATAATCGTCTCTTCTTAACTATTAGTTAGATGCTCCATAAAGTAAATGCTATTTGTTAATGGGTAATCTCCAATGCCATCAAGCATTTTGTGGGTATGGTTGCCTCTTATTGTATACGGTGCACATATAAAGGTTCTAATATGCTGCACTTGAAATACTCACGTCTCCATTTTATTTTGTATATTTTATTTTATTTTATATATTATATTTTATATTGTTTCTTAAAATATATTTGGTATTATTATTATTTTATAATGGGATTTTGGGATTATATCTATTATTTTATTTTGACAATAACATTAACAATGATGAAAAGATTATAATATATTTCAATATTATACTTAATATTTATAATTATAATATTATCTTTGATAATTATAATTAAATAGTTAATGTTATGTATTTTATTTATTTGTATTTCCATATCTTACTGTTATAATTTTCGGGGACATGACATATTATTGCAATAAATCCTGTAATGTCCCCTAATTGGGAATGCCCTAAATCCTTAATTTTTAAATAAACAAATGGGTTAGAGAATACCTTTCACCTGATTGAAGCCCTGCACACAAATTAGAACCATTTATCACAATCACACTCATTAGCAGATTATAACCATTTACCATAATAATACTAATTAGCCGATTGTCATAATTAATTATTAGTAACTCATGGCCAAATTACTAATTCAATCACAAAGCATTTAACATCCTTGGAGGGCTCAACCATAGGAGAGTATGGGAGAACGTGACTCGATGGGGTGCCTAGGACCCTTCTAACCCAGGCCCATTTGCGGATGTCTTGGCCTCTACCTAGGAGGTGTCCCTTTTCTATCATCCCCTCATCTTGCCAACCATTTCCCTCTCTCTATGATTTGATCTCTTGTGCTGGTTCACCATGATGGAGGGGTGAGATTACAATGGGTGCCCTGAAAATGCCATCTCTCCTAGGCCCAAGGCACTGTACCATTGGTACCCCAAATGGATACCCCCTTGGCCTCCTTGGGACTACTTGGTCCTCGCTGGGAATTGCCTCCCAAGCAGGGTTGACCTTGGTCCCTCAACATATGGCCCAGCCCCAGTCCCATCTTGGAGGTGGCATACCGTGAGATGCCCTCACACTGCAGTAATGTCCCTCTAGTTGACATCTCTCTCAGCTCTTGGAGATTAGCCTATTATGTGAATCTGTAGGCCAATAGGTGGGATAGAGGGTCCGCTGAGGGCTTATCAGAGACTTTGGGGCCAGCATAATCTTTAGCTTGGCTTTCGTTCGGAGTCGTTTGGACATCATTTGCTTGACTTACTATTTTTAGTAAGTAGAGTCACTCAGCAGAGCACCCTTGCTATTTTTAGCAGTATGGTTTGGTCATATGTTGATTTAGTCACTTATCATCTGGCTTCAGACAGTTTGTCATTTGGACCTGTTTTGAGAGAGATATAATATTTGTTTGCTAAAATAAATATTAATTAATTAAAGGCTTATATTATAAAGTTATAATATAATTAAATATTATAACTTAAGTGACTTAAAGGAAGGGGTCGACCAACATGAAGAAGGGGCCACTTTTTAATTATTAATTATAATTAAAAGTGCGTGCAAACTATGGAAATATTAAAAGTGAAAATTCAACTTTATTTAAATGATGCTTTTTGGAGAGAAGTCGACCCTCTTGAAGAATATAAGGTTTTCACTTGTGAAGAAAGATTATTATGTTATGAAAATCGACTTTGATCAATTCTTCCTTCAAATAACGGAGCCAAGGGTTTCAGTTGTCTTTTTGCATTGGAGAATGAGCCATCTTCAATGTCTGCAGTTCAGAGGCTGTGAAATATCAGCTGATCTATTGCTTGTCAGAGAGATAGCTTCATCCAGAAGTTGTCATAGAGCTTATTCAGAAGTTACATTTTCAGAGTTTGAATCCCGGAGTTATCAAACGGAGAGATATTCTTGGGCAGCTGATTTTAGCTCACACCTAGTATCATTCCAAAGGCCGTACGGATTCCTTATTGCTGTTGCTGAGCCGTACCTTGCTGTTGCTAGGCCGTACCTTCAAGAACAGGGCCGTACTTTTCACATAGGGCCAAACGCCTCTCCTTTTGGCATTCTGACTTCACCAACAGGGGTGCATATTCCTCTGGCTTCATTTGCAAACATCTGGCGGAGGGACAAGTTGATATCTATGATGGCCGTACCATTTCATTAGCATCACAGGCGGCTGCAATAATCAGGTTTTCAACCAAAAATGTTGTTGCTTTTTAATTTGCATGTTATCCGATCCTAGTTGTATTCAGTCTAAAAGATCATTAAACATTCTGGCGTCAATATATCGAGTAAATTCCATCATTTCTAGAATTGTAATATTTTATTTAATTTTTACAAGCAATTTTTTTCAAAATCGCATTTCATCTGTTGATGCAAAAAACACAAAAAAAATCAAAAACAAACAAAAACAATTTAGTTTCCGGAACAATGAGACCAGGGGTTTCTACACACTGTTCCCCTCTGGTAATCTCTGCCTCCTCTATCATGGCTAAAACATTCAAGACATATGACAACAACTATTAATTATATTTACTGATATATGAAAGCAGTCATAATCAGCAATGCATCATTAGTATCTTGACATCTCAGCAATGCATCATTAGTACCTTGACATCTAATCAAACCATCATGATCACTTACACTAAATTGTGCTACAACTATGTTATTGTCAATCAGATTTCATATCACTGATTCAGGAAATTAGTCTGCTGCCAACTAATCAATTATTTCCAATTGAGAGGATGGCACACCTCTCTTTTCTTTTTATCGATTTCCCTATAGATGTTTGCTGGTCTGAATATTCTTCTTCTTCAATCAATCTGTTCTCAATATTCAGAAGATATTGCTTAAAGAGAAACAAACAGATTAGTTTCAATTGAATAATGACTAATAAGGATTAATAATTGCTGCAAGCATTATTATTGCATAATCGTATTATATATATATGTAATCCTACTAAACTTAAATATATATATGTCCAGATACATACCTATTAATATAAATTAACTATATACATATTTACATTTACATCATATTAAATATATTAGATAACATATACTTCCCTGTGCATGCCAATTACTTCCAATATCAGATGGCTGTTGTTTGCTGACTGCAGATCATATATATGTAAGACTTGATCTCCTTCTCATTCGATGCCTTTCTTGAGTACAGATCCATACTTATTTACTCTTTTATATCTGTCCTTAAATCTGATTATATTACATTGTTCAAGCTTCCTTGAATGAAGATCTTCTTCCATATTTGTGTATATCATACATTAATGTATCAGCTGCTCAGGAAATACTACTTTTTATTTCTGTCCCTATTTTCTGTTTATATCTGTGTTTTCCCATTCCATGATGTCCTCCAAATGGTTTGGTGTTTTCCTTATATATCTCCTTGCCTAAGTGAAATGATGTATCTCTTTAGCAAGGAGGTACCTCTTGGAAAGGCATGGCTCTTTTATTTCCTTGATCGCTGCACTTTAAGTATTTATTTATTTATTAATTACTGCCTCAACTGTAATCGCTGTCTCTCCATTTCTTTTTGCATATTGATGATCTCTTAATATAATGGTCTGCCTTTTAGCACTGCCTTTAAAACCTGACGCTGCTGTTTAAATCTGATCGATGTCCCTTTTGGGACTCTTAATTATAATTGTAATATTTATAAATTGAATATTTATTTTTATATTAATTATATATATATATATATATTTTAATACTTATAGTATGATTATAATTATAATAATATTAAATTGTTGATTTTTTATATTTATATTTTTTAATATTTGTTTTGTTATTTATTTTATTTATTTATTCGTATTTCAAGTGTTGCAATTTCGGGGACATGACAAATCCCTTTTCTCTCTATAAAGGCTGTAAAACTGTAATTTTTGGCTCATTTTGACTCTAATCTGCTCCATTTTTTTCTGCAACAAAACAGAATGGTTTTCAGGGTTTCACAAGCACTAAATGATTATGATATCTTTAGGATAAGGTATTTGACGAAGAGCAGCTGAATCAAATTAGGCATGAGCAGAATGTTGGAGCCTCAAGTTTCAACATTAGGAACTATATTTTATTCCTTTATGAGATTGTTTTGTGCATTTTGTAAACTTTGCATCTTGTGTTTTGGTGATAGTAAGGGCACCTCTATTTATTCATTACTTCGTGCAAATTCATGATTTGGAGTAGGAAAATATCTCTATTTGGGGAAACATGTGACTATAGTTCCTTTGACTCCCTACACCTGCACATCTCTTGTAAAAGGAATTATGATGGTGGTAATATAGAATCTTCTGAGAACTATAGAAACCAGATCTCTGTTGTAAGCAATAGTTTAGGATATGGAGACAGTGGTGTGTT
Source organism: Sequoia sempervirens (assembly GCA_007258455.2). Lineage (NCBI taxonomy): Eukaryota > Viridiplantae > Streptophyta > Pinopsida > Cupressales > Cupressaceae > Sequoia > Sequoia sempervirens. Next base: position 36,706 of record VDFB02263738.1, read on the forward strand.
TGGCCTTCATGAGAAACTTTGTGCCTTGCTATTTTTCCTATCTACTAGCTTTAAAATAGACTGGGAGGATGAAAGCTCTTCTATTGTATTATATAGCAGTGAATATGCTAGAATTAGCTATGGAGGTGGCTATCCCAAGATCAAGATGCCTATGAGCTATTCATAGAATGACAAGAAGATCAACATGATAGAATAACAATAATCTATACAAAGGATGCAACGTGCATACAAGAAAGAGTGTGTTCATATGGGAGCAATAGGTGGGTATATATAGGATGCACCACCAAGAGAAGCAAATGTACAACCAATGTGGGATAATAAGATATGGAGTCATGTGTGCACATCTCCATAAAACTAGGGAAGTACAAATGCCCTAAGCAAACTTAACCAACTAGGTGTGAAAAGGACTCAAAAAGGAAACTGGATAGGTAAAAGACCTATCCATACCAACAACCTCTCTCAAGTGCAAGGTATGGAGGAAAGAGCTTTTTGAAAAGACTCAAAGATGGGTCCCAATAACTAGGTCTAATGAAGTACCCATGTACAATGAAGACGATGAAGAAGAGACTCAATATGACCCCTGTTGTGACCTTTTCACACATCGCCCCATCGCCAATGGGGACCCCCGGTTGCCTGCTTGTTTTTAGGGTTTTGTCTCCTTGCAACGGTTTCGTGGGATCACCTTTGTTAAGAGTTTCAAGTCAGTTTGCCGAGAGTTACCCGAGCCAAGTCAGTAATCCATGCTTGAATCAGTGCGTAGACGTCATGGAAGTGCTCAGAAGGCCCAAGAAACGAAGATTGCCTGTGAATTTGGCCAATTCTAAGACTTCCTACTTTTTAGGAAATCTTTCTTTTTCGCTTTTTCGCTTTTTGGCATTTTTGGACTAAACAGGGTTCCTTATTTTTTAGGGTTTTGCTTTTTCTATTTTTAGAAAGTTTCTATTTTTGGAAAGTTTCTATATTTGCAAAGGTCTCGAATTCCAAAAATCCACTCAGAAGTTCAAAAAAATCGAAAAATCTCTCAGAAAATCAAAGAGAAAATTGAAAAATCTGGAAAAGCAAGCAAAAATTCTGAGAAAAATCAGTAAAAAGCGTGAAAAATCAGACCAAAAAGTATCAGATTCTAAAAAACCAGTTCAAAATCAATCAGATCTGAAGTAAAGTCATAGAAAATCAATGAAATTCATGAGGAATCTGGTTAAGTCTGAAGAAATTCGCCATTTTCAAGAAGAGAAATGTCAAGAGGAAGAAGGTATGAATGTCTGGAAGCTCATGAAGTCTGCCAAGCATGTCCTAACATCCTATGAAGTCCGCCATGTCAAGTGCCAAAAGGATATGAAGTTCGCCCAGCCTCAAGGGGAAAAGTGCCAAGAGCTAAGGAAGTCCGCCAAGCATATCCTAGTCTCCTCCAAAGTCCGCCATGCACTTGACGAAAAGTGGCAAGAGGCTAAGGAAGTCCCCCATGCACATGCCAAGAGGTTGGAAAGTCCACCTAGGCACATGAGGAAGGAAAAAATCGAAAATTTCACTAAGTGTTTGGTGCCTACCAAGGAAAATTTCGAAATTTTGCCTAAGTGAAAGATCCTAAAAAGGTGGAATCAAGATTTTGGCTAAGTGTTGTGATATTTCCAAGAGGCAAAGTGTAAAGGAAAGTGCTAAAATCTTTGGAAGTCCGCCATGTTCAAAGAAGGAATGTCCAAGACCATCCAAAGTCCGCCCTCACATGTCTAGACTTCTTTGAAGTCCGCCCTAGAAAAGAGGGACATCCAAGATCCTTGTCCAAATGCTTGGAAAGTCCGCCATGGTCTATGAAGAGGGAAAAAAATCAATTTTTGCTAAGTGTTTGGTACCTAGTCAATGGAAATTCGAAAATTTGCCTAAGTATAGAGGCTAAAGGATGAAAAATTGAGGTTTTTGGCTAAGTGTCATGACATCCTCAATAGGTTAAGTGCTAAGTTTGAAAGGACAAGTGCTGAAGAAATTAGGCTATGGCAAAGAATAAAATGAAGTGTGCCTAGCACAAAAGCGAAGAGAAATTTAAATTTCTCCTAAAAGTCTTGGATGTCTAGAGGAAAAGTTGGCCAAGTATACAGGGAAAGATGCGCAAATCAAAGAAAGGGAGGTTCGCCCTTAGCCAGAAGGAATAAGAATTTGTCGAGCGTCAAGGAAATTCGCCTGATAAAGACATCCAGACAAGGATTTTGCCTAGAAAAATTCGATTGAGCAAGAGAAAATTTGACTTTGGCAGAAGAAAATAGGCTCAATGCAATTAAAAGTTCGCCATGGCAAAGAAAAATAGGGATCTGGCATAACAATTGTCGACGGAATGGCTTAAGTTTTGACTTGGCTAGACGAAATTGGCAATAAAATTGGAAAATACACTTTTAGCCAAGAAAAACGAAGAGATAATCGAAATAGCCATGGGTCCAAAACGAACGGGTTGGAATAAATTAAAATATTTTAATATTTTAATAATTTATTTTCAACTACTCGGAAATTTAAAATGCCTTGGACAAAATCAAATTCGCCAGACGAGAGTTGGAAGAAAATAAATTATGCCGGCTAGAGATGAAATCCAAAGAGCAAAATTAAATTCACCATCAATTTAAAACTTGGAAGGGTCGAATTTAATTAAATATTTAATGTTTTTCTTTCAAAATTCAAAAAAAATCAAAGATAAATATTCAGTAAAAATCGGCACTTTGAAGGTCACGATCCGTTTGATAAGCCTGAAGAATTGATTCTTTTTTCGAAAAATAAAGGAAACTTGCCTGTTTGAATAAGTGAAAACAAATCGAGATCAAGAGAAGAATAGGCAGTTGCTAAATAAATTAAATCCTTCAGCATTATAATGAGTTTCAGCAACTCATTTTTTTTCACACAGCTGAAAAGAAATTTGGTCTCTCTCGAAATTATCAGGTAGTTGATTGTTCAGTAGGCAAGATCGAATTTTCCAGAGAGAGAAGTAATGTTATGCCGAGGAAGAATTTTCGCAGGAAAAGAAAAGATTTATCTGTTGAAAGTTGAAATTCTTCTGTGCAAGAGGGGCGCACTTCTCCTTTTAAATTATCAGAATTTAAATCTGATTTGCAGCCAGCAGTCTTTTTCTGAGGTTTGATGTTCAATCAAGTTGATTCGCCATTCTTCTTCTGTCCTTTCATCTTAGCAAAAGTTCTGGCTAGAATTTTAACTTCATCCATTTACTTTCAGCTTGCTTTTTCGCAGCAATTTAATTATTTAACCAGCTGAAAAATTTTTTCGTTCCGCGTGGCAATTTGTGAATAAATTAATTTAAAAAGTCTCTATATTAATGTTAATTTTCCGACTGCAAGTTGATGACCACTGCGGGCGAATCATCAAAGAGACCGGCAAAAATGAAGTTCGCCAGCAAAGGTGCCCAGTGGGAGACTAAAATCAATTCAAAATGGAAGAATGTCGTAGACACCGATCTTGGACATGTCGACTTCGATGAGTTCAAAAGAAGAGTATATGGACAGAATGGACTGCCAACACCAATAGCCAGGCGGATGATCAGAAATGGGATTTTCCAGGCAGCTGGATTCCCGCCTGCAATGGATTGTGCAAAATTGATGGTGGAATGTGCTATCCACTATGATGCTCAAAAGAGGTAGATCATTGCACCGGATGGCAGAATTCTGGCACACTTAGGCGAGGTGGCAATCCAAGAAACCTTC
>VDFB02263739.1:0-20465 GCA_007258455.2 Sequoia sempervirens
TTAGTGGTGACGATTCTCTTTAACATAAAAAATATCCTCAATGAGTACAAATGAAATATTACCGAAGATACGTTTTTAGTGTCCAAGTTGTTCCATGATGGTTTTACTTCTAAATATTTAAATGAATTAACTTCAAATATTTGAAGGTAAATTGATTCCATCAAGGACGTGTACATATTATATATGAATCCAAAAACATAAAAGGCAAACTTGAGGCTGTTTCCTCATCTTTCCTAAAATTTTCTCCCATGGAAACATAAATCCATCTTAGATCGATATGCATCTACTACAAAGTATGATATATATTTCCTTGTTATGGTGAAAGAATGGTCATAAGAAAATATGATAGTCATAATAAGATAAACTTGTTCAAAAACATGTTCAACATAGTCTTTGCCTCATATAGCCATGGAAGTTGATAATATGAAGACTGTGGCAAGACCCATGATAGTGTATAAAATTTAGATGCTACTCCTCATGGTGGCAAGAGGAAGAACCAGGTCATGAGTGGATAGGAAAAAGCGTTTGAATACAATTTTTGATGAAAAATTTATTATAAAATTTGATTTAAATGACCTGTGATCATTTTATGGTAAGTGATAATTTTATATGGTATTTAAAACAGTTGTACAGAATGAAAACAATTTGTATGGAGTTTAAACCAATTTGTACAGTGCGTGACCAATTTTATGGAGATCGAATCAATTTATATTGCCTATGATTTATATCACCTGTAGAGGATTTATATGGCCTATATAAGATTTTAACACCCTGTAATTGTTTATGTTGTGAAAAGTTTAGACAAACCATACCATCCTAGAGTTGAAAAGGTTTAGACAGAAGAAACAAGATTCTTATTCAGGTTTCTGGTGAGCAAGAAGGATAGGATTTGAGTGTACCACCTCCATTATTGCTCCAAAAGAAAGTTCAACCATTATATCATTTATCACATGATTTCTAGGTATAACCCTTTCCTATTGATTGTAAAGTGTCTGAAGATTCTGTCATCGTGTCAATTACAAAGTTATTATCTGCCAGTACATCTAGTTTACTGAAAAATGCATGCTCTAGGTTTGGTGCAACAATGTGAAGGCTTGGTAGAACCCAATTTAAATAACATGCCAATGATGAAGTCTAATGATGGAATGGAGATACAGCCATGTGGAGATACAAATAATATTGGTCTAAGTTTTAAAAGATTGCGGATAAGCTAGTGTTCATGATATATATATATATATATCATGTTTTGGAAGACATTTCAAAGTGAAAATAGGTAGGAATGGTTCAAGGGTCCACATCCCTTCGAAAATTATCAGCTTCTTTTCTAAACTTGTTATTGCTTCAAGCTACAAGGTTGCCTCATACTCTCTGAATGTTTTCTCTGAGTTGTGTGGATGTTATGACACTTTTCTTGAAACAGTTACTTTTTAAATGAGACGGAAGAACTGAACTCTTCATGTCACAGCATGAATACATAAAGAATAATAGTATATTCCATGTCTTTATTTAGAATGCTTCAAGGCAAATATGGGGAAGGGAAATGTCTAGTTCTAAAAGACATTGGCTGTGGATTCTATTTCCACAGAAAACAAATTGAGTATCAGCTCTAAAAGGAAATTTGAAAGCAATTCGTTTGCATGCATGCAATAGATGAGAATATACTTGTTTCTTGCTTTGCTGGACAACAAACAACCCATGACCTGTGTTGATTTTAAGGAAATTAGAATGTATGCCTTCGGTTGTCAAAGGAAGCAAACACAGGTAGCAAACCAAATGATATTTGAAAAAGAAGCATGAATGATCAACTTGATAGGGAAAAGAGTTGAGAGGGAAGATGTTGCTATTTTGTTGGGTTGAACAACTATGCCTACTCTTGTCAAGGTTAAACTTACATGATTATTCAAAATATAGATTTGTGTTATTTCATGAATGGTCATGATCTTTGGGATAATTCAATGTTAGGAAGGTCTATAAATTACTTTATATCATAAGACACATCATGTGTTTTATTTTTCTAGTTCATGTGGAGAACATAGTAACCTAATATAAGTTTATGCTCCTTGTATTCTTGCACCTCTCTAGTCACTTATAAAGTAGATTCATATTTACACAATTTATGGATCTTGTGAATACAGAAATTATTCTTTATTGAGTTATTTAAGGCCAAAAGAATATAAATCTAATTAGCATAGATACTATGTGAGAGAACACTAGGGCTAGGTGTTTCCAATAATTTTTTTTAATAGAAGAGAATATTAAAAAATGTCAACTTGTTTTTTACATTGTTGTATTTTATGATCCATAAGGTTTGTTGGTGTAAAAGATTATGGTCTATCATTTCGTTCAATTGACAAAAATACCTCCACATCTCCTAGGTCAAATAAATATCATGAATTGTAGTTTCTCAAATTGAATTGTAAAGGTAGGATCAGAAAAAAATGATTAGTATAGCCTAATTTGGCACTGATACCATGTTAGAAATTAGAATCTTAGGATTCTAATCATTATAAACAAAATATAAAATAAATAAAATGAGAATCATACAAGCATAAATAAAATGAGAATCATACAAGCATAGATTTTACACATTACACAAGATATATACATGGGAAAAACCCTTTTGGGTAAAAACCCCATAAAACATCATTTTATTTTCAAACGCTTATAGAATGATCTACCAAAACATAGAGCGAACCTAGGGAACCACTTCTCCTTACTTCCACATGGCCAATAATACCTTCTATGCAAAGTGATACAATTCACTATAAATCTCCAAATTCACACTTTCTCAAATGAGAGAGAACTTCCTTAAATATGGTAGAAAGGGTGGCAAAATACCTAAGGGGTATTAGTCACACCTATTCAAATCAACCATTCATAAATTATTAATAATGTAATATTTATTAGATTATTAATTATTAAATGGTATATGCTTTATAACACAAGGTTTTATAACCTTATATTAGAACAATATATAAGTGTTATATAAGGGTATGACACCTAATAACATTATGTTCTAACACTCCCGTTTTGGCAAGTGGCAATTGAAAGCAGAATTGCTGACATTGTCACAATTAAGAATGAGAGTGTAAACTTCAGTAGCTGAGTTATTCATACAGCTTGTAGATAGAGTGTATAATAACAATCTGACAATCAATTTATTCTTGTTAGCTTATCTATTCAAGTCCTTTGATTGGGAACACACTTGATCCAGGTGCTGAGTTTTGTATAATATTGGAACTTAATCCCAAAGACATATCCCCAGTTCGTCAAGTGGCAACTGAAAGCAGAACAATTGACTTCATCATTATTAAAAGTCAAGGGTGTGAAAAGTAGTGAATGATTCCTAAGTGTTGTGGATATAGTGTATTTATAGCAATGGGACTTCAGCCAATTGAACCAGATGTCTCATAATGATTCCTAGGTGTTGTGGATATAGTGTATTTATAGCAATGCGACTTCAGCCAATTGAACCAGATGTCTCATCTCTTCAAGTCCTTTGATCGGGCATATACTATATAATGATTGACCTGTATTCTTATTAGCTATCTTGTGGCCCCTATTTAGATTCAAATTATTCTCCTTGGATGCCTGAGCAAGATTTGCCTTGAGGAGTCTGAAGGTACTCTTCTGCTGGATCTCTTTGGAGCTGCATTTTCATGTTAAATATTATCTTGCTATTTTTGGATCATTAGACATGTCTGCAGCTAGCCAATCCATATTTAAGAGGTCTAAGAATCCATTCACAGCACTGATGGTGAACTCCCACTTGAGCTGAGAAGATAGAAATTCGATAATAGCCTTAAATAGATTTGTCTTGATATAGCGTACATCGTCACAAATTGATTTAATTATTTTTTACTTTTTTGTTTATATATGATTTGCATTCCCTAGAAATTATCATATACATGGATTTTTAAACTATGACAGTATGACCAGAACAAACTTCTCCAATTGAGAGATAGAGTAAGATCTCTCAGGATAGAAGACTCTCAGTTTGACATCATATAATAATAGATGCACAATACCTGAATACTGTAGGAGCTTATATTTAAAATCTCAGTGTTCAGCATTTTGCATATTGTCAATATATGGATACTTCATATCTAGTAAAGTATGTGAAGGAATGTTTCTAGAAGAACATCAATTCATAAAGATTATTGAGTTATAATAGGACAGATTCACTTTCTGATTGTCATTTGTGTTATAGGGTACAATCAATTTTAAGATAATTGAATGGTGTCAGATTAGACAAGATGTCATTATGACTAGTACTGAGCAAAGTGCAACTCTGTTGATTTATATATATGTTTTTAATGTTGTATGCTCGTTAGAAACTGCTGTTTTCCTTTGTTGTTGCTGTCAGAGTTAGGTGGTTTGAGATTTTAGTTAAATTGTAAAGATAGTTTCATACTTAGAAGTCATGTGAAAAGGATGATGTATTTGTTAGCCATTTAGTCTTTTCATGCTACAACTGCTTCTTTGATACCTACTTCTTGTTTGACATGCAGGCTAATTCCTATAAGAAACCATGCTCAATCACCATGAAGGTTATTTCAGACCATACTTTGTTTTATTCTTTTATTCTTTTTTTTGTCGTAAAAATAGCTTGAACGGTACTTTTGTAAGTTGTTATTGTTTCTCACATTATAATCGTATATCTTTTGAATTGACACAATAATTTATATTAGCATACTTGGCAATACACTTGGTGCATGTCTAAAAAAATAAAAATAAGAGGATTTAGAAAGGGAAGGGGAAAAACTACAAATGCCTATTTTGTGTGTGGGATGTGCATTTGTTCCATTCCACATGGCCACGTCTTAGTCAACTGCATTTTATAGCCCTCACACTATTTGTTTTTGACAGAAGCTTTAGTCACCTAATTTGAGGCCTATATTTGTTTTCTTCAAAAATATAGAGGGTGACCTGACAGCCTTATTAGTCCTTGGCATTAGGATTTATTGTTAGGTTTGTGATTGTGAGCAGGAAGTTATATTTAGAAGGTTTGAATATTTTTTGGTATGGTAGACAAATATAAGGACCCCATACTAAGGGATCCTGATTTAAAATGATTTACCTTTAAATCACCATTTTTCTAGTCTGCACTTGGCTCCAATATGATTTTAATTTTTCTACATTGAGCAATTGAATGTTTCCTGTAAAAATATGTCAGCATTGCAAATGGTATTAAGGCAGGATGGAATAATGGTGATGGCTGCAGCTGGAAATGTGTATATGCTGATAAACATTTTTTCTGCAAATTATCTCCAATGTGCTGGTTAATAATAACAATCAAGTAGAAAGCAGCTGTGATTTAATAAACAAGTTTTATTCTGATGCATTTTCAAGTATACGGTCTCTATCTATCAAATATTGAATGCATGTCTGTTTTACAGTTTTGGGCCTTAACAATATAGGGTACTTGGGGATTTTGTATAATTTAAACTAATTTAGGGTATTTGGGCACATTTTATATTTTAAACTATTGCCTATATTTGTAAGTTATTATTTTTAAATAATTCTTTTATAATAAGATTTAAACATGTGTTTGTGATATGTGTACAGATGTATTTATGTGCATATAATCTTTATATTTATCTATACATATTGTAATTGCCCAAGCTAAGCATTGTGTTAGGAACTCTATCATTAAACTTTCTTTTCTCTCTTGCTTGCATGTCATCTTCCAAACACACATCTAATGCGCATGGCTAGGAAGATGATTATTTGTATCATAAAGAATTTCATCTAATTTTTGAAGTGATAGAATAACCTTAAAAAGGATTAGCCTTTTTTGAATGAAATGATTCTTTTCTGGATGTACATAAATTCCATGTTCATCAAAAATGTGCCCCAAGTAGTAAATTTACTTCATGGAATAGAAAAACCTCTCCAAGTTCGCATAATGCCTATGTTGGTGCAATATCTGGGATTCTGGAGAGTGTGTTGAACATAGTTCTAGAGATCAAATGTTATACTGAAAATCAATATACTTTAAATCAATATACTTTAAAGGTAAACAGCAACAAATAAATCTGTGAAGGGGTGTGATATATCATTTATTATTCTCATGAATTACTGATGCTTTGGTTAGGCCAAAAGGGATGATTAACTATTGAAACAAACCTTCTTCCAAACTTTTAGGGGTTAACAGGTACCTGATGATAGTGTCATTTGAGGTTCATCTTGATTAAATACTCTTGAAGCTGATCCAACATGCCTTCAGTTTTGGGACTCAGATGTCTATTCTTTAGAGTGATATTGTTGAGAGGCATGCAATCAACACATAATACCCATGCTCTGTACTTTGGTGCTAGTACAATTGGACTATCACAAGGCAAAGCGCTAAGCCTAATGTGTTTCTGTTGTATCAATTTTAGAATTTGGTGCTTGATTTCACCATTCTTCAACAAAGATAGTAGAATGTTATTAGATTAATGAGTCTTAGGCAATTGTGAAGCTATAATTTTAGTAGAATGCTTCACTTGATACTAAGTGGAATTTCAGATGGTGAATTGAAAATATCACTACGTTCCTTCAACAATCAGTCCATTTGCTTCTACTATGCTTTTTGAGCAAGTGTAGAAAGTGGAGCAGCTAAGATATTATTCTTTTCTTCTTGGGGTCTTATCATCAACAAACTTGGAAATGCAGCTAATCAATTGATGACATTGGTTGTTGCTTATACCTTGGAGCTACTACGTTGGAAGTAGCTCCCCAATATTGATGATGGTACTTTTAGGTTTAAATTCATATACACAATGATGCTACCATGTGAATGATAATTGACTTCATCTTTCAATGGCTTGATTGCATATGCAAGGTTACATTGATGTGTGACACACACCTCCTGTCTTACCCCTACTGAAATGAGGGTGTTCACCCTAGTCATTAGTACCATTTTACACCGTTTCAGCTGTTTAGGATACTGTTTGTGCCATTTTTGTGATCTGGATGTGTTTAAAGCCAAACAAATGTTGTGAAATCTCATCAGCATCATTCAAATGTAAGTACTTATCAGAAATGAAGGAGAATGAAGGAATTTTGGGCCCAAAAAATGAAAGCATATGAAAGTGCCAAAATCTCCTCTACGCATGCCAAAATTTTATTAAATCAAATTTGTCCAATTTTTAATGATGATTACTGCGTGAAATGGGTTTTTCAATTTGGACAGGCTAGTGTGACTGGATTTTGGAAAAATCACCTGGGCTTAAAGTGCCAAAAACGCTTTTTTGGTGTGCCAAGTCAAGCAAAAGAGCAAAATGAAATTAAAAGGAGGAAAATATCATTTTGATGAAAGCACACATAATGACACCATTAAAAAAAGCATTACAAGGGTCACTAGGACCATAAATTAGAAAATTTTGTCAAGATCATTGGACAAAGACCTTGTTAGCAAAATTAACATCAATTTACTCAATGATTGCATGTTGCCATTCAACATACAACCTCAATCTTGTGTTGTTTACCCAACCTCACAAGGGAATACTGTTGAGCATATTCAAGCTTGCCATGCCATTTTATGCTATATCATTAATCAAGTAAGATCTCAATAATAGACCCTAAGCTTTGTAGTATGCTTTTGGAATCTATTGTTTGGTAGTGTAGGTTTTCTATTTTCTTTAGTTGGATATTATGTATTTTCCTACATGTTTGTTTAGCTTGCATAGGTTGTTAGGAGTGAGTCGTTTATGAGGGTAAATGGCATCTTCCATGAATATAACTCCCTCCTATTTTTGGATAGTTGGCATTGCATTTCTCATTGGTTATATTTGCCTTCTCTTTGTTATTTATGTATCCACTCACCTTGCATTTCATTCATGCAATTGTGAGCTTTTGGCTAATGCATTGGCACATATTCTTTCCTTGCAATCTTGCGCTTGTCTCTCTCGTTCATGGAAGTTGTCCTTACTCTACTATTTGATTCTAGAGGCATTTGTTGAATAAGGATTTGAGTGTCAATTCTAAACTATATTTGAGTTATCAATGATTTTTGCATATTCTAACCTAGTATGAGAGCTTTGTGGTGTTTAGGGTAGTAACTAAGTTTTCTAGTTCTTTGAGAGATTTCAAAATTTTGTTTATTGTATGTGAGCTAATTTTCAGCACATTGTGCATCTTTTTGGGCAAGATAAGCTTTTATTTCACTCAAAAAGGATTTATTTCATCCAAAAAGGGAAAGATAAGCTTTTATTTCACCCAAAAAGGATTTTCAAAGCCTAACATTTTTATTTTGTTTTTTGCATGTGTTTGATTGAATTTTGTATGTGGTGCAAATTTTGAGGCATTTTGGCCTAAGTCCAACCACACCAATGTGCATGACAACACAAAAAAGATTGACTATAAATTTGTTAAACTTGTAGTTCATGATTCAAAAAGGTTTCCTTTTTTCATTTGACACTATTCACCTAGGCAGTACAGGTCATATCACTATGCATAGTCATCTTTAGGTAGTTGCATTGCTCTTGAGCAATTCCTTCCCTTGCTATGCTTATATTTCTTGTATTGCCTACCTACATTAGCAAATTGTATGGAAAAGTCTTTGATTGTGGGAGTTGTGTGCCTTAGGACTTGCTTGCCACATCACTTGCCATACTAGCATATGATCTTGCCACGTCACAATGCGGTTATAAACATCATCTGTATGGATTGCTGACTAAACTATTGACTATGTTGTTGATTAGACTATATGAATTGTCAACGTCATTTGTATGGAATCTATACCATTGCCAACATCATCATCCTCAACTTGTGGAGGGGACCCTTCTTTGTTGGCATTTTTATTTTTGCATCTCAACTTCAAACGACCATATCTTATTCATTTGGAGGGCTATTCAAGTGCAATTTTTTCTATGTTCTATATAGTCTTGACATGGGGTGACAAGGGTTAGGTCTCAGGGATGGGGGGACCAAGGGCCTATAATTAGGGACGACAAGAGGATGATGGTGCAAATATATATAGTACTTGAAAAATTACTTATAATTTTTTTAATAAGGAATAACAAATGAAACTTGAAACTACTAAACACATTGCATTGAACAATGAAAATGCCTAATACCAATATATTTATATTATATACAAAATGATGATTACATTCAAAACTTAAAATTCAAAATTCAAATACAATCAGCCAATGGTCTAATTCCTCTAATCATCCCCAAAGTCCATGCCAAATTCCTCATCACTTAAATTGCTAGACTCCTCAAGGTTAAGCTCCTCTAAACCAATATCAACCAACCCTATATGTGCAACATCAACATCAACTTGTGTTGGCTCCTCTGCCTCTACATCCCATTAGGCTACTGGACTTTCCTTGTACATAAGCGTATTGTGGTCAATGAGATGCAAGGTACTATGTACAATTACAAGCTTCTCCATCCTCCTAGAGATAAGCCTATTCATTTTAATAGAGTGGAAGAAACTATAAGTAGACTAGTTCCTCACAACACTAGAAGAACTAGAATCTTGGGACAATAGACGAATAGATAGTGTCGTTAAAGAAGTAGTTCGTAGGTCCATGCATAGTCCAACATAGAACTGGGTATTTTCCTGCCATTATCTCCCTAGCTAGCTTGGCCTCTTCTAGATATCCCCTAAGATATGCAGCTTCAGGTTCGTTTTATGATCAGATAAGTGATCAGATAAGTGCTCCTCTTTAAGGAGGAGCAGAATATTTCTTCTATTATTGCATCTGAAGTTGATGCTGATAATCGGCCTTGTATTGGCCTCATTGTAAAGAGAATTGTTGCCATTATTACATATAAAGAGATATCATTGTTGCTGGGTTTTTCTCCCTCAAGAGGAGGGTTTTCCCAGGGTATATGCTGTGTTTCTGTGTCTGATTTTTTAATTAATTTTCTGTGCACTTATCTGATCATAAAAACAACAGTTAGGTCCATGCATAGTCCAACATAGAACTGGGTATTTTCCTGCCATTATCTCCCTAGCTAGCTTGGCCTCTTCTAGATATCCCCTAAGAGCAACAAATTTTGACCACTAAATATGAATGATGCTAATGTTTGTAAAATCATACATCTTTTGAATAGCCTTAAGGAGTCTTGCCTTAACTTAGCATTGTGTGTAGGGGTAACTTTGTTAGGACTTTGTACATACCACTTTGGGTTCAATGCATAGACAACCATATGGAAGGGAGTGTTGAGCTTCTTCCATCTTTGATGAATGATTGGGTGAATATGTTCATTGTAGAATTGCAATATGAGGTCTTTTTCTTATACAATGCCCTTCATTTGGCCAAGCATACTGTTTGTGTACTCATACACTTCTCCAAGGTTGGGTACATTAGAGTAATGATGGAGGGTGTATATCTCATCAGCACAAAAAGTGTCACTTTTCACAACATTTATCACCATCTACCTTTGCTTTGACTTAGATAGGCCATTGATTCCACTTTGCTGTCATGACCATTAGTTGCAATGCTGTCTACAACTCAAGCATCCTCTCCAAGAGAATGAAGTACAATGCATATCTAGTCTCAATAGGTTCCAAATTTTTTTTCTTGAAGAAGGTTTTGGAAAGTGTATATGAAGTGTGGTGGTTGTAGATAAACATTTGTAGATCTCTAGCATCATTAATGACCTCTTTGATCCAACTGATTTTGCCCATGTCCTTGAGTATATTATTCATAGCATACACACAAGGAGTCTACAATATTTGTTTGTAGGCTACTTCAATCAACTTCCCTATAGCTTTACACATAGGACCACATTTGTCACTTAATACCACATTATTTGGCCCATCCTCCTCAATGGTATCTTTAAGGATTTAGAATTGAAAATTGACATCCTTGTAGTGCCTTGAGCAATTGACAACCCTAAGGAAGTAAGGGCCGTTTGTACATGTGACCATGATGTTGATGAGTTGATGATATTTGATGTCCGTCTACCCATCCACAACTATACTGTATCCACTAATGACCTAGGTAACCTCTATTTTCTCCATTAGAATATTAATCTTGGAATAATTCTTATCCAAGATTGTTGTCCTCATTTTTGTCTCTCTTGGTGGCACATACGATGGTCCTACTCTTATTATCTTTGTCACAACCTCCTTATAATGAGAGTGAGTCACGTGGAATGGAATATTTACCTCATCCTTATTTTGCAATTGGATAATTCTGCCACTGTATTTATAGCATCGATACTACTAGTCATTCCATGTTTTCCCTTAGGTTATATTGCCTCTAAAATAGATCAAAAAGCAGAAAAAATTTCTGTTGGAAAGTACTAGCACTAATAGGAGTAGGACCCCTCGTTGGCATAATAGTAACTACAACTATATTTTTATTTAGCACAGCCCACAATATATTTATTTCATCCTTACAAAAGTGACACTTGCATAGCCTAGTGCCCCTTGATACCATAGGCTTTGTTTGTAGTTTGATTGCAGATTGTCTTAAAGGGGACTTCTTATCAAAGGGACCCTTTAAAATTTTTCAAGCAATGTTGAAGGACAATGAAAATGTGCACTCCCAATAGAACTAGTTGCCTTAACCCCCCACATTTGTATTTAAGAGTCTCAAACTTAACCTCCAATAAATTTCGGTTGACCCTCTTTGTCACTCATGCTGTGAGAAATAGAACTTAGTGTCGTTGTAAGAAATGAAAATTTATGGTTTAAATTTCAAACCATGCATATGTTATAATGGAAGGGCCCAAGACACAAGGATTTTCTTTTTCTTTTTCTTACTTCAAGTCGCATGAAGTGCAGAAGTAGAGGATACACAAAAATAGGAATCCTTGTTCTTCAATCTTACATCAAATGAGTATTTCACTCTTGTTTTTCTTCTTTCAGGTTGCATGAAGTGCATAAATAAAGGATACACAAATGGAAATATCCTAATTTGAGGAGTATTAATCAACTATTTATGCAAATTTGCAAATAAACTTTTCAAAACAATTTAATAAATAAATATAGAAACCTAAAATACTGTTACAAAATTCTAAATGCAAAGTTAAAATTGGACTGCAAATACTGAATCTTGACAAAACCAATGATGAAGACCAGGTAAGATTTGTTGTGCACATGAATGGCATCATGCCCAGTCTACTCAAAATGCTCTATGTTGGAACTTGGAAACATGTACATGGTTATTTGGTGAATATGGATTGGTGATCTTGGAAGTACTGCAGACCATGAGAGGTGGTTGCATAATACCTCAATGCATAAAACATGAGTTGGCTCTATTGTAGGGCATGAGAATTGGCTTGTTGGTATCATTGTAGTTGTATTTTACAATCCACCTGGATTATTTGCCCCATCTTGAAGAGCAGTAGACTTTGTTGTGTTGATTCTAGGAAGAAAGAGTGGAAAGTTGCCTTCTGGCCAAGTCATTTCAAACCACTTCTTTTGGAGAATAAGTTGATCTGTTTTGAAAACTTTATATAACAGCATCAAATAGTTCTGTGTATGCATTTTGTCCAGAATCCAATCCGATTTTACTGCTTGAGGTTGTTTACTAGAAAAGGTGGAATTCTGTGCAATATGTATAGCTATATGGCACAATCATCCCAGGAGTTGGCATGGCATGATTAAAGGAAGGAATCACTTTCTGGAATCCTATTTCTCTTATTGCCCATTGATATGATGATATTCCATGGATTACTATGTATATACCCTGGTGACTAGGCAAATGCCCAAAGATAATATCACAAACATCATTTGGCACTACGTCAAATATTATTTCATCTCTAAAAGGTTGCATGGCATATGATATGTGGCATTGATGGGTGACGTGTACCTTTGGTGTTGTAGGAACTGAACCATCCTGATTTGTATGGTTGCAGATAAGCCATGGTTGGAAAATATGGCCACTTGATGGTTGCCTCAGAGATGAGATTATTCATGCTACTGCCATCAAGAAAAGATTCTAGAGGCTGCTCCTGCACCCACATCTGTGAATGAAACAGGCTTGCTATTTCTTGTGCCATTGACATGGCTTTTCTGGTTACAAATGTTATATGTGGTTCTGTGTCAATGATTTTTTTTAGGGAGCTTAAAATTAGAATTCTTTGTTTGTCTTGAATAAGCAATTTTTTCTTAGCATGACACTCTGCAGCTTATTGGCGACCTGTTTTATGTTCTATGCACCATGTACCTGTCTTAGACGGTTGTGATCTCTTGTTTGAAGAAGCTGATTTATTCGGTGCTGATGATGTGTCCTGCTTGTCCTTCATCTTAGATTTTTCCAATGTCTTGACCTTTGCCAGTGTCAGTTTGGATTGAATGCAGGGATGTAAGCCACTGTATTACCTGAGAACTCTGTGTTTCTCTGACGGGAATGAGCCCAGTTTTACATACAAGACACGGATGACATCTGTTTTACTCTTGGATTAATTGGTCATGTCCTTGTTAAAATTGTTGCCAATGAATATAAAGATCATTTGAGACATCTTCAGGATAATACTCATCCTTGAAAGCATCTAGGAATTGCTGTCAGGTTGGTGTAGAGTCTCCTTCCATTTGATCTTTTTCCCACAGACTATTAGCTTTCCACTGCTTCATCACAGGTGTATAGATTTTCAAAAGTGCAGTCTTTATCTTTCCTTCATCAAAGAAGCTATTCATAGAAACATATGATTCTAAATGATGTATCCACTTCTCTACTCCGCTAAAATTGACTTTATCCTCAAACATAGTGACATCTAAATTCATTTCAAACTTAGAGGGGACTCAATGTCCAAAAGGTTTAATGAAGGATTGAGCTGATGGAATCCCCTGTATGAGGATTTCGGCTAACTAGCTGAACAAGAAATGTCTTATTCTGCTTAAGCATTGTTGGACTCTAGTTAATGTTCATCTTACATATTTCACCTTGTGATTTGGTCTCTTGCCATTTAAACTTGCTTGAAACAGAACAAGTGACACTTTAAGTGGTCTCATGGTTGGATGCCAGTTATAGATACCCTGACCTTGTTTGATTTGTACACACATGGCCAAGATGAACTTCTAGGATACTACTGATCTAGAGCTGAGAAGATACTGGAGGGATCATGACAATACATTTTTAGAATCTAGATATGTTATATGTAGAAGCAATGTAACATAAATAATATTTGAAGAATGAACATAGAAAAGATTAATAGAATTGTAATGCAAAACTGTATTAATCTATGCATTTTCTATATGGCATACTTTGAGGGAGATGTATAGTTGTCTATCTTCCACTAGCTACATTTGTATTATTATATCTGATGCTGATTACCTATCTAGATATGTATACACAGTTATACAATGTTGTAGATGGCATATGACTGTAATGGAAGATGAAATGGTTGCTCTTTCATGGGCAGATCTTCACCTTCTGATTGTTAGGTTCAGATGCAATAAAATATGATAGTCAAATCTAGGCTGTGCGTGTTGCCACTTGACCCTGTGAGTAGAATCCATTGATTCACATGGTGATCTCTGATCCTAAGGATGAAAGCTGCAACACTGTTGGCACTCAACAGTACCATGTATTATGAGTTAATCTTATCAGTTTGATTTGTGGGTCATTGGAACCCTGATGAAGCCAAAGATGAAGACCACTTAATATTTGATGTGTGCTTGGATGGTGCAATGTCCAATCTACCTAGAATGCCTTGCACCATTACAAATATGTCTGCAATGTCTAGGAAAATGAATTGACAATCTTGGAAGTACTGTGGACCACAAGAGGTAGTTGTGCAGTATCACATACCATAAACCATAAGACATCATTACCGCAAGCCATGGTTATCATCTTGGCAGGTATTGCTGGAGTTGTAATGAGAGAATTTGCAAAGACCACTAAAATAATTATAAAAAATAATTTAAAGAAAAATCAAATTAAACAAAATGCAGCAACCAATATGAGAATTCTTTTTGGAGTATTATAAATAATCACCATTGATTTACCTAGGCCGTGAGAAATTACTTTCATTGCTGAAAGTGGTGGTTATGCTTTGCTAAAGGCTGCTTCCATAAATTATTACTATTAGTCTATTTGCAAGTGCCAAATGAAATTTTGTACTGTGGAAATACTTGCAGCTCACAAACTGTGTAAATGACAAATTTGAATGTACAAGCTCTGTAAATAGCCATCACAAACCTTGTTAATGATAGTAATCTATTCGATCCTCAATTTGGTCATTGGTACTCTGAATATGGTCTTTTTTGCTGATAATGGTTGCTTTGGCTGGGAATGGTGGTTGTTCCTGCTAATAATAGTGGTTATCGTGTTGCAATCATGACTACTACTGATTGTGGCTGCTGCAATCGTCACATTTGTATGAAAAATAATAAAAACATGAAGAAAAAAACTAACAATAGGGTTTTGGACCTTTGAAGTTTGCTGGTTGTGTGGGTTCCACTTGGTGTTTTAGTTTTAATCTTTTAATTTATTAATATATTTCCCACCTTTTTTAACTTTTGCAAGTGATGGGTCAGGAGATGCTTGTGGGAGTCACGGGAAACTCTAAATTAAGTCTATAAGAATTCGGAGAAGTCCTTAGTGTTCTGTTTCATTTCACCAAGACAAGTTCTCTTCCTTGTATCTGAAATGTGTCCCAGCCTTCCCAGTTGCACGAAGACATGTTTCTCACTTTCCCTGTTATTTCAAACCTTTTAAAATTGTATACCTTAAAAAGTTTTCAGGACATCAGTAACATGCGGCTTCACAATCAAAATTTTCATGGATCTTTCTTCCTAATAATAGTCCTTGGTCTTACTTGGTGCTTATATTTTTCTGAACACTTTTAAGAATACTTGAAATTGATACATGCTCATTGATTTTGACATGCTGAACAACCCTCTTAATTATACCATTTCCAATTATCTTGGACACTTCATGAAATACAATCTTTTCACAGCGCTGAACAACCCTCTTAATTATATGTTTCCAATTATCTTGGACACTTGATGAAATGCAATCTTTTCACAGCCTTAATTTATTCTTCCATATTCAATTGGACTAGCTTGCGATGAGTTGCAATTGGCAACATGCCACTGACTTCTAGTAACCCGATTTTTTAAGAATCTCCTTCAGCTGCGAATCACACAAGTGATTTGGGATTTGCCTGTTTTACATTTCCTTTAAGTTTTCAGCACTTCTACTGCCAACAGCATATATAACCAATTCTTGTGTTCAGTTAGAAAAATAAGAGGAGTGCTTGTGCAGTGTCCTCTACTGCTGTGTGTTTACTTCTCTTTTTATATTTACATTTCTAAAGAGCTTAGTGATTAATTAGCTTCTGTAAATTAGTGCTGTTTTTACCCTCATTCTTTTCTATTGTAAGTGAATGTACTGTTTCTGTCCAATTGAACTAGATTTTGTTAAAATAGTTTCTTTGTATCTTTCATTCTATGGGGTGCCCTTGTGGCTTCCAAGCAACAACAGGCTACAAACTTTTGTTTGGCCCATATTTCCTGCAATGAGTATGATTTCTTCAACCTTTGGCAATTCCTGCACAGAGAGAATCGACTGGGTCTTTCTCACACCAAACAACTTTCAAGGGCAATGTGAAAAACTAAAAGAAAGTATGGAGCTGGCAGACATGATATATTTGGGTAGCAGTAACATTATCATGAACATCACCATTCTTTCATGACCATAGGTAACTTGACAGCATCGCATCAAACATTGGCAAACATGGGCTGCAGTTATTGATGAATTGTAGGACCAGAGATCAAACAATTCATAACCTACCATGAGAAAAAATTGAAACGAAGAAATATTGAGCAGTAGTAAAAACTGCAAATAGGAACATCATTCCACCTTAAATGGTGCATTCCAAAACCTTCTGGTGCGATACCTTTGATAATTGATTGTTTCCCTCAGTGGGCTTAGTCAAGAATATCAATATTGAAAAGCTATTTTTGCCTACAAATGTGCCACTCAGACCACTATCACATATAATTTTAACTATAACAAGAAGGAAATAGAACGTTAAGGACAGCTAAATATTATGTTATAACTCTTAAAACAGAATCCATTCTAGCCTAAAGTCTCTAAATGTCTCTTAAAGGAAGTTGACTTCCTAGGATATTCATTTCAGATGAAGGTATAGATTCAGACCCATAAAAAATCTGAATCACAAAAAGGTAAACTTCAGGCATCTACAAAATAGTAAATATGTAGTTTCACAGGATATGTTTGATATTAAAGAAATATGTGGATAGTGATAAGTCCATATAACTAATCCTGTAATAGAACTCCTAATGACATTGAAAAGATTTGAATGAACAGGATTCATTTGTTGCAATAGCTAATCCTCTAATATAGCAACATTCATTCATTGCTAGCTAACAGAAGAACCAATGACAATATTAGCAAATGTATTCAAACCGTTTGCATTCTATACAGATGCTAGTGGGTGCTATAAATGACAGGACAAAGAAATAATATGCTACCAAAATGAGTGATCGAAAACACGTATGCCCCATTTTCAATTAAGAGCTTGTAATTTTAATTCACAGAATCAGAATATTTTTTTTTACAGTGAACTTACAAATAATGGCCTCAGATATAAGATCCTATACGAGTTTCATGATATTGTTTTAGAAGACCTTGTTTGAAAGAGGAAAACTTATAGAGCTGCTAAGCCTTATATTATTGCAGGAACATTGAAAAAGTTAGACAGAAATCTACTAGCTCAAAAATCAATGCTACAATGCAACTCTGGACAACAAATTGTCTGTGAAGCCTTGCAGCTGTTGCTCTTTTTATTGGGATTTGGTCAATTCCAGATGCCTTGTGGGATATTTTCTTGTGACTCTTATATAACAAACAAACACAGCCTATAAAGATTTTATTTGGATTTGGTCAATACCAGATGCTTAATGTTTTTTCTGATAGAAAACATAATCTGGTCTTCTTTGTTGTTACTGTTTGGTGCAGTGAGGATTCTGATTGTACTAAGCATATACCCCTTATGAATTTTGAGATATACACATTGTCCAAAGATTTATATGTAAGAGTCTGATTTGGCAAACGTAAGTTGGGATGCTGCATTATATTTTTCATTGGTAATCAAATTAGGTGTCTGACAATTTTATTGATGGGTGTGCAACAAGTATCTTGGAAGTAGGAAAGAATGGATATAATGAACAAACACAAGGGATAGCAGAACACTTCAAATTATTAGATTAATATTATATGCTGAATACCAAATATGGCATTTTTTGGATACATTATTGATTGTTATTTATATGTTTTGACTCCATAGTTACTCCTTTTGCAAAAGGTTTAATATTCCATTCTCCATATTGAGGATGAAAATTCCTACGAAATATGATTCATCAACATTGAACAATCATGGTATTGAAACATAGTGCATCGCCAGAACTGTAATATTTTCATAATTGGGTAGCAACTTTCATTAATTGTGTCAATGTCCTCCTCTGGGAAAATATGGATTGATAATCTGGAAGTTTCATTGAAGCTGATCAGTGGTGATTCTCTTGTTCTTGCAGATTAAGCCATGGGAAAGGACAAAAGTCAAACCAAACAGTCTTCCTATTCTTAAAAAAATGCATGTTAAGTTAGGTGATACTGTCAAAGTGATTTCAGGCCGTGAAAAGGGTAAAGTTGGCGAGGTTATAAAAATCTATACGCATAAGAGTACAATTATTGTGAAGGACATTAATCTTAAGACCAAACATATGAAAGGCAAGCAAGAAGGCGAGGCAGGACAAATTATTGAGGTCAGTGAATAGACATTTTTTATAAGTCCTAGAGATCAGGTCTTTGCGTTGCTTGGTTAATTTGTGCATTGTGACGAGTAAGGAAATAAATGAATAAACATTGTTAATTTCCAATGATGGCCAAAAAGTAATTAGTGAATGGTGAAACACTACAAATTATTTCTGAAACGAGTGCCTCATATCTGTCATAGCTGATTAAAATAAAACTTTAGAAACTAGCTTCAGCCTTCAGCATCAATAGAGGTAGAGGAAACATCTTCACTATCAGATAAAAGCTTCAAGTAATTCAATTCTTTTGAACTGCTGGAAAATTGTTGCTCCTTTGTCTGATACAGCTCTCACAAGTATCGCCTTTCTTCATCCACACCCACAAACTCTCCCAAGACTTGTCTAGAAATGTGCATGGTTATAAGGAGATGGATGCAATTGGTGCTGTACAGGTGGAGGCACAACTTGCTACTTGGAGAGATATTTGGAGACACTAAGCAGCATCCTTTTCCATAGTAGTTGATGTTTTTAGGTAAACTGGAATGTTAAGGTAAATGAGTGAAATGAGGTAAACATGTTATTAGATAGACCAGAATGTTTAGTTCAAGAATTCAAGGGGTACGAATTTCGATTGGCCAATTATACCATGTAAGGTACACATAGTAAACCAAAAAGTTCATCTTGTGGACACTTTGAGAAACAGCCCACTTAACTGTTGTGTGATCGCATGACCTAAGGTGACCTGCTGCTCTGAGGACATAATTCCTGTGTAGACACCAAATAGTTAAGAAGCTGTCTTGTACTTGCTAAGATTCCCATTCTTGTACTTGTGACCATGCCTTTGTCTTAATGTGAATTGTACTTGAGGAAAGATAATGACTATGAGTTTAATTCCATTTCTAATGTTTGAATACAGTATATGGTCATTTATCACTTTGTGAAGCATTAAAAAGTATTCTGAGCAGTATCTAAATTATGCCTTCATTTCCAAAGTAATGAGAAAAAACATTGGTTTAATAGGGCATGTATTGATGGATTCTACAGATTGAGGGACCTATCCACAGTTCAAATGTAAAGCTGTACTCCAAGACACAGAATATGGCAAGCCGGGTTGGACATAAAATTCTGGAGGATGGTAGGAAGGTTCGATATCTTCTTAAAACAGGGGAAATACTTGACAGTCCTGAACAATGGAAAAATATTTTTAAGGAGAAGGATGACAAGACAGCTTAGCCAAGTCTCAAGTCAATCGATACCATTGTGGCATACACTTTAGTTGTATTTGTAACATTGCGCATTGCCTTTGAACTATGAAAAGCATTTACGGTCTTCACAAAAATGGTTTTGATCAGTGTGATTTATTAGCTAGTGGGAAACCGTTCTAGAAGTACATTCGATTTGAGGGAGGTTGTATTTTGTAGCCATTGAACTGTTGCTTTGACTGTGCCAATGGAAGTTCTTATCTTTAAATTATCCTTGCATCATTGATCTTGTTAGTGACAGTCATTGGAATTAAAGAAATTGATATGTCTCGGTATGTTGACAGTATTTCTCTTTAACATGGGGAAACATTAATTCCCGTTTGCCATTGATTGAAATTGCATATTCAATAATAGTATTTTAAAGGCGAAGGCAATTAGATATGCAGAATTCATAGTAAAGTGAGTTTGTTGGAATGTGATTTTTTAAAATATCAAGCCATGGAAAAAGTCATAAAATACTATTAACAGAATAAGTGACTTGCTTTTTTATTTCAAGCCATGGTCAAAGTCACAAAGCACTATTAACAGAA